>JABXWE010022243.1:0-19647 GCA_014611495.1 Limonius californicus | reverse complement strand
TTGTCATTTTCATGCTCTTCGTCATCATTAATATTTTGTTCATGGTATGAGTTCTCCATTATGGGATAATCACCGGCGTCATCTTCATCGTTAGACCCCGTTTCAGAATTATTATTCTTGTTATTTTCTTGGTGCCTAAAGCAATAAAATAATTTCTACGTGACAATAGCTATTTATGCATCAAGAGAGAAACATTATAGCCCCAAGTGCAAGTTTGCACAGAGGGCTGTAATTCTAACTCTAATGCCTATTTCTATTAATGATGATTTTGCCATAAGTATAAACCGACATTTACTTCCGCTCATGAAAAAACAATCGTGAACGTTCGTCTCTACAAAAACCAGGGATGAAAAGCCGACTTTCTGTTTAGGTCGACGAAGCAATATTTACGACAGGCGTTTCAGTACTGCACCCACAAACATCTTGTTGTCAAAATTTGGACAAGGAAAATTGTAGGGTTTGTTGGTGAAATTATTGAAAACCTGCTATGCCATTTATACAGGGTGTCCCATTTATGCTTCAAAATATTCAGTGTGCGGATACCTCGCGCTAAAATAATGTGGGTTTGTCGTATAACATTTTTCTCTTAGACGCTTGTTGACTGAGATACAGGGTGTTGAAGTTCTACCAAAAAAATATTAATTCTGCTATAACTCAGAATTGAACAAATATTTTTTTTGCGAACTTCATCTAACATTTTTAATTTTTCCTGGCCTTCTTTTTGATAGTAACTCCAAAAGAAAAAGCTGACCAGTGGCGTACATACTAAATGAAACCAAATATTTTGTTTGGAAACAAATGTTACGCCACTGATTTTTTTCAAAATACCATTCAATTTTAACATCTATGTCCTATTCCCTAAAAAATAATATTATTGTTAAATTTTCCTAGAGTTCACCGTTTTCAAAATAATTGCGACTGAAATTAAGCAATTATGCATGCAAAATATAGTTCACTTACTGTATTTATTTTAAGCTTGTTTTTGATAATAGTTCCAAAATAATATGTGTTTTTGTTTCCAAACCCGACATTAAATTAAATTGGAAATAATGTACAAGTGATAATGTTTTTTTTTATCTCGAATAAAAAATTATTATTAGTTAGTTTTTTTGAACTCACGATATCCCATAATTTCAGTCGTAATTATTTTGAAAACGGTGAACTCTACGAAAATTTAACAATAATACACAATGCGGTATCCTCACACGGAATATTTTGAAGCATAAATGGGACACCCTGTATAGAAAAACTTTAGCTTACCGACGATCGCCCGATGGTGCCATCATTCGCTGAACCTCGTTTCCATTACAACAACTGGAGGAAATAGTTTTTCTTCTGTAGAAACAAATAATGAGAATATAATGCATTTTTATGATCATAATAACAATGTAATACCGTACCTATTTTGATTTATTTTAGCCAGATTTTTGGCAATTTTTTTACGGCTTAATCGGCGGCTAGAAGGATAATTAACTTTTTTTCCATGATTTTTTATCCCTTCCTTGATCTTTCCCATTATTTGATGACCGTATCCTCAATTTAAGTCCCAACAAAATCACAAAGACCACCTCTAAAACGTCCGCAATTTGCATCGAAGCTCACTCGAAAGCCGGGACACCCACCACCCTGTTGCCGCCGCGCCGCGCCGGTCACAACTTGTGTTACCCCCGCAAGACTCCGCGCGGCGCCATATAACGGCGTAACAGATAATATTCACTAATTTTCAAAAAAACTCATCTTTTCTTATCACTAGGGATAAAAATATTTGAAGGAATCTTTTCAAAACATTTTCCTCGATGATGCTGCGAATTTAAAAATTTAAAAAAGTATTTCCTTGGATTTTCAAAAACACAAGGGCTGTATTTTTGCTAAATTTTTTTCGCACCATGGGGCAGCTTTCTTTACTAACTCATTTGCTGGAAACCTCGTCAAAATTGAATGAAGATTAACGAAGTAATTTGATAATTAGTTCTTAAGCTACTAGATAGTGTCCTTAACTGCTCTCCGTCTATTGATATCGCCTTAGCATTTCAGTTCAGCGCATTGAATGCTAGTTCTAGGACGACTATAAATTATACCAATATCTTTATAGTAAAAAAAAAAGAGTAAAAGAATAAATTATTTACCATGACGCATAATGTAATATTATTTTCGTGTAGAGGTTTTTTTATAATTTTGGGTAAGTGGATTTGCCGAGATATTATTTACCACAGAAAATAAATTTCTAAATAAAAATAATAGAGATTCAGGCAGCGAGTATTTTGGTTAAGTTAAACAAGACAGCTGATTTCCGGTTTAAGAACAGCATGCTTTTTAGTCGCGTGCAAGGGTTTGGTATGGATTTCATAGATTTTTTTTTATATTGGGCCCCAGCCGATATTAATTCGTCGAGGGAAATATGTAAGCAAATGCAAGCCAGAATACTTAATGTATTTCATTACCAAAATCAAAAGATTATGCCAAACTTTTCTGGGTTTAAATACAAGTTTATACAATGCCCATCCACAGTATGGAACATACCAAATAAAACCGAAACAAATAATTGTTTGTAAAAATGCTGAAACACGATGATTTTCTTCAAGCCCGTTTCTTTTCGTCAAATTTTGATAGATCTCCGTACCAGTTAAATGATGTTATAAAATAAATAGAACCCCATATAACAATTTATATGAGTAAAATACAAATAAATAGGGTTCGGATTTTTAGGCATTAAATATGCTCATTATAGGCAGGCAAAAAGTCACCTAAAAAATGCAATATAGGCACTATCTAGGCAAAAATAAGCATGTAACAAATCTAAAAATTTAAAACTTTTATTTGATACAAAAAGAAAATTTGAGGTATAATTGGGATGAATAACATAAATTTGATGTAAAAAACACTGACTATACATTTTACTTAATTTTACATTAAAAAGAGACTAAGGATTAACGTAACATATTAACATTTTTTCTAAATGTTCTGGTGTTAATCTTCTTCTGTTGTCCGTAAGAATTTGTTTATATCTTGAAAACGAACGCTCGACATCGCATGAGGTAACCGGGGCATATTTGAAACATGGTAGTTCTGCGCTGGTCATTTTCAGAGGAATGTTTGTTGACTCACCTGACAAAATTTGGGCAGTTTCTAATAAACGCGAGTATCCGGGATTTTTTATTAAAATTTCTTCCAAGCGTTTGGCAACGATTTTTGCAATTTTTCCTGGTGCGTCCTTCAAGTTTTTCCTCAAATACTCTATCCTGCGAATATTTTCGCATAATGCTTCTGCTGATGCTTCCAAAGTTTTCGTAGTTTGTAGAATAAGAATAATAAAATGTGAAACCACGTATGTTACCTCAGCTTGAATAGCTGAGTTTCGAAAACCTTCTTTTGTTTTTGACAAACAGTCCGCGTTATCATCAATGATTTCTATTACAGCTTTAATTTTCTGAAAATTTTCGTAGTAAAATTTGGCTGCATCCAACCATGTCCCCCAGCGTATGATAACTGGTTCTGGTGGGAGTGGTAATTCAGGACACATTTCGCGATATAATTCTCTCCGAAGAGGGGCTTTCAAGAAAACTTTTTTTGTTTTTGAAATTAATTTATTTATCGTTGGATAATTTTCACGCACAGTTTCAGCTACTAAATGTAAGGCATGTGCAAGGCAAGTAGAATGTATCATGTTACGATAAAACACTTCCAAATTTTTTCCAGTTTTTAACATATACGGCGCACCGTCGGTGAGAAGCAGTCTTACTTTTTCATCATTTCCTCCATTTGGCCACAGAAAACGAAAACAATCGTTAATGAAACGTGACATTGTAACGTTGTTTGTTTTTTCTAATGGTTTACTACAGATTAAATAGGGAACCCCTACGTCATCCGAATCTAATTTTCCTATTACCATGTTGACTATTGCTTGCCCGTTTGCGTCCGTAGTTTCATCTACCGCGGCCCAGATATTATTGTTTCCTATTTGTTCGCGGATGAAATTGATTTTCCGCTGGTAACAAACATTTAGATAGTTTTTCCTTACAGTTGATTCACGAGGTATGTTGTGTTGGGTGTACTTTTCTAAAAATTCTCTAAACTTATCGCATTCTAATTTATTCCAAGGAATATTTGCGGCTAATAGTGCTTCACACAAATCAAATGAAAATTGATTTTTCACAGAGTTCGAACCGACATTAGTTAAGAATGTTTGAACACTATTTCTTTGCCTTTTACTGTTGGACATATGAATACCAGTTTTCAAATGTTGGTCCAGATGGTATTTTTTGAACACTTCACCTAATTAAAAATAAATTCAACTAATTGATATCCTACTACGATAAAAATGTAAGTATAATATAATAAAATACCTCTTTTGAGCAGTCCTGGCAATATACAACTCTTCCTTCCATTGTAAAACACTGACTTTCTTCCAGTAAACGTCGTAAGTTGGAACTCAAACTTGATTCAGTCTTTGGCATTTTCACTTAAAATATTAAACAATAATGCGTTCTCAAAAATAGAAGACGTATTCGCTACGATTATTTGAAATGAAATAAACGAACAAACCTGCGTCAGTGCTCTTCCACCCCCCAGTATTTAGATTTTACTGCGTTCGGGTGACAGGCCATCGTCTACACAATAATTCCTATACAATGGGAAATTCCAAATGTAATCCTACTATCCCCGCAAAACCTTTTCTCGAAAACTACAAGAAGGTATTAAATATTTTGCATAAATTAAGAAACTATGCGTTTTCTAGAATTGGCAAGTGCAGCACTGCATTAAAATAGATTTTAGGCGAATTGTAGGCATTAAACCCTAAAAATAAGCTATTCCATAACATTTTTTAGAAATAGGCACGACATCTTCGAAATAGGCATTTTAGGCAATTTTATATTTGGTTTAATGTTATCAAAAATCGGCGTAATACATTTAGGTATAAAAAAAAGTTGTCTGCCTGCTTTAGAACGGAAAAGGCAAATGCCTAAAAATCCGAACCCTACTTATTATCTATGTCCAACATATTTTCAATAGTCCTTGAAGACATCATAATTCAAACGTTTTCATGTAGAAATTGTTGTAGAAATATAAAATATCTACAGCTTAATTAAGTAATTCGGGAGTAATAGTTTGTTTAATTTGTTTAGCTAATTGCACCACATGCTACATTTCCGTGACTGTAATTTTATAATTAATTTATATAATAAAGTATAGGTTTATAATTTTATAATACTTAAATTCCATTCTTTTGCAGCCAAAGGACATCTTTGCAAGTGTACAACTTGAACCATTAGGTACAGCATCACTGGCGCAAGTACACAAAGCCACTTTACTAGATGGTACTGTCGTTGCTGTAAAGGTTCAACATCCATATGTGCAAGGAAACGCGAGAGTTGATATGAAAACAATGGAAATTTTAGTTAAAATAGTAAGCTGGGTTTTTCCTGATTTCAAATTCCAGTGGCTGGTTGATGAAACAAAGAAAAACATACCTCAGGAATTAGATTTCGAACAAGAAGGCCATAATGCAGAGAAAGTAGCCAAGATGTTTAAACATTTTGAGTGGCTAATAGTACCAAAAATACGGTAACATTCGATTGGTTTACATTTTTATTATATTGCATTGATTAATGATTATACAGCACATTTATAAAGTCAATCTCCTAACTATGTCACATCGAACACAGTGTTGAAGCAACATTGGCAAAAAATGTATTTTGGTTAAAAATTAGTACCTACCTTTGATGTAGTTTAAATATCCAAACTTTTGTTTTTCGGAATTGTAAGATATAAAAGGTACATAGCGGGAGAGGAGACTTTGTGAAGGCACTGTACGGTTTCTTTGTAATGTAGTGTGAAATCATTTTTCTAACAAAAATTAAATACAATAAAATTATGCTGCACCATATTGGTTGCCAGAAGTATATGATACCAAAATAGTTCTTCAGATATATTGATATATTGCTTGGTTTGTAAACTTTCAGGTTTTCACGGTTTGTGTCTAATGAAGTTTTCTCTTCGAGCTGACACCGCAGCCTTGCAGGATTGATTGATGCTGATGTTCCGATAACCGTTGCAAGTAGCATTATCAAAGTGTGCATTTTTCATTACACTTTGATAATGTTACTTACAAAGGTTAATTAAACATCAACATCTATCAACCCTATGATGATGTGATGTAAACCTGAAGACATGATTTCAGTTGCTTGGTTTATTTAAAAAATAGTATTATAGAAAGTTAATATTGGAATATTTGTGAATAGGATGTAGTATGTACTTGAATTTGAATTAGTATGATCATAAAATATCTACATAGAGAGCGGCTGTGGAATTTCAAAGTAGGTATGTTATTAAACCATTTCCGTATCATTATACTGAAAAACGGGTAGATGTGTTTAAGAAAAAGGTTGTATTTTATGAAAGACACAACCAAAATACATAATAATATAATACAATAAACAAAACAATTACAGTTTAAAAATGTACTTGAGGTAAATACTAAAATTGTTCTTCCTTCTTTTTTTTTATTAGGACTTTGGGACTTCATCCTGTTTTCTGCTTTCTAACTCTCTTGAGATTCCAACGTCCAGCTTTCTGTCCATCTTTAGAGGATTGCCCTGGAGTGTGTCTTCTATAACCTTCATTTCTATTGAATAGAAGGTTATAGAAGACAATTTTTTTACTCTTTTCCTTAAGTTTATCCCTGCATAAGGTTTGTCCAGATCATCGTAACACTTCTATTTCTATAGCTTCAGTTCTTCTTTTATTGCCTTCTGTCACTCTTTACTTGACAGTTGTACTCTGAACTGCTTTACATGAATACTTTGTATGTAGACTTAATTCTTTTTGTTATCTCTTTACTCCATAAGACAATACGACCTTGC
Source organism: Limonius californicus (assembly GCA_014611495.1). Classification (NCBI taxonomy): domain Eukaryota; kingdom Metazoa; phylum Arthropoda; class Insecta; order Coleoptera; family Elateridae; genus Limonius; species Limonius californicus. Next base: position 12,787 of record JABXWE010022243.1, on the reverse strand, counting down.
TATTGGTACACAATTCGTTTCAAGAATTCCATGTTTATTTAGTAATACTTAATGCATAAAATCATACACAAAAACTGCAAAACCAATATATCTACATGAAATAAATAAAAAAGTAATTATTCTTTTCTTAAAAACCCGTCCAAGGTTGCCTGCTTTTGCCGAATTTTTTATTATTTATTCTATAAATACTCGATATACGTATGTGTACATAAAAACAGAGCATCTCCCAATTATCAAAAACATCATAATATAATAATACATTTTAAGCTTTGGTATACAGGGTAAGTTTTCTCAGATGAATCAGCTTAATATCTCGGTTTTTTGAAATATTACATAAATTAATTTTGAGCAGATTGTAATAGGCATTATATGTATAGGCGCTATCAAAAATATATTTTGTGTATTCCAACGAGGCTAAATAATTTTTAGAAACTGCATATAAGAATTACAACTTTTAGTATTGATCATCGCTTGGAACGTTATTCCATTATAAACCTTTATTTTTTAAATTATGTGTTCTAACTGTTCTCATAAAATATTTAATAAGTAAATTCTTTAATAATTAAAAACTCAATTTGAGGAGTATCACTATCATAAGTAATAATGGGCTGTGTTGATTAAGTGCCAGACTCTCGCACTGAAAACTCGGTTTCGATTCCTTGGCAATGGCATTGTTTTTATTTTTTATGTCTAAACTTACTTTTTTTTTGTTAATGTTAGCGATATTAACAATTTGTTTCTACCTAATATTGTCTATGTGGTAGAAAAAATTTTATTTTATCATTTACTAATAGTTCGTTAAATGCTACCGTTGGAATGTTTCATCATACAAAAAAAAAAACTTGACTAGCAAAGAAATTGTTAATAAGGATAGCATTAATGAAAAATTAAAGTTAAACCGCAAAAATTTGTAAAAATTGTCCTTATTCGGCAATTAATCCCATGCTTCTCGCGTTATGACTTGGCCTTTTAACACATCGGTCCATTTAGGCTCTTTGTTAAGCACTTTATTGGTATATATAATGGTGGTATACAGCGAATTGGGCTCTTAAATTATTTTAAAAAATGATTTAAAATAGACAATTTAACGCTCTAATGACTGCAATAAATACCAGTTGACACAAGCTAATTTGTAAATACGAACAATTTTAAAAAAATTTACTGCTACAGAGAACAACGTTCCAAGCAATGATCAGCAGAAAAGTTTAAATTTAAAAAATATATAAAAGCAGTTTCTAAAAATTATTTAACATTGGAACATCAAAAAATAAATTAAATTGTATAAAAATGTACAATTATTTATCGTCTTGAAATGGCGCCCCTCCTGATTAGACGTCTTTATGCGGGACATAAACATCACACCCGCATAAGGCATAAGGCGGCGCTCTGAGAACAAGAAAGTTTCGCAGTCATTTCGTTTTGCTGCTTTGCAGTTTTTGGAGTTCTTCAGCGGTCAGCTCATTGTTGAGGTCTTCCACCAACTCCTTTACATCTTTATTGTCCGCCTTCAAACCTATTGACACAATATCATCCACCACTACAGCCTTCTATTCAGGCTCTGTTTGAAGACCTTCGAAGTCTGGCTGGCACACAGTCTGCTCATAACTTCTTCCAGGGTCTTTGGACAGACAACATGCACATGCTAGGGTTCGAATTCTGGGTAAACATATAAATGCCAAGTCGAGGTTTATTAGAAAAAGTTGGACGAATGCCGAGTAGGTAGTGCAAGTGGAGAGGTGGACGAATGATGGGGTTTCTTTATCGTGTCTTTGCCTGTTATGAATTATAATTCCTAAATATTTATGTTAGTTAGATTTAGCAATTATTCCGTCATGGTTTTGTATAGTTAAATTGGTTAAATCTATTCCCGCAGTATTTCATTTTTGGAAATTACATTGTGAATTCCGATTCTGTATATTCCCCTTTCTATATTCTTTTCCCCTATTATTTGCCAATATTATATGACCTTCCACGTAATGCAAAGTGTAAAGGAATATATTTTTTAACAGTACACCCATTTTACCACAAATATATTTTTTCGTAATCCAGGGCGTTAACTGTTTATTCAAGAAGTTCAAACGCATTCTATATAAACTCATGGACAAAATTCACGTACCACTTTATTATACTTAGTAATTACAATATTAAAATTACAATTATAATGAAAATTACACGAAAGCTTATAAATTAGGTTTGTATAACCGTTTGCGAAAGAAATCAGCGAAACATGACCTTACATTTTTGATTTAAGAACTTTTTGTTGAAAACGCGTGAACCATGAAATCAAAAAAAATCGATAACAATAGAATTAATGGATTCAATGCGACATTAATACTGTGTATGCCCTCTACTTCTAATTACCGCATTCAAGCACCTCGGCATGCTGGAGATTAAATTTTCAATAATTTCCTGGGGAATATTCTCCTATTCCGCAATTACTGCATAAACCAGTTCATTGTGGTTGGTAGGTAGGGGTATACAACTTCGAACCTTTTTTTTAAAAGCGTCCCATAGATGTTCTATGGCATTTAAATCGGGACTATTAGGTGGCCAATCCATTAATGGAATATCAACAGCATTCAGGTAGTCGATAATTTGTCTAGCCACGTGGGGACGAGCATTATTTAGCATGAATAAAAAATTGTAATCCGCATTCATGGACCTTGCACGTATAGGGACCAACTCTGTGCGATTCATGAAGCAGATTCCCCCCCAAAACATTACAGAGCCACCGCCAAACGAGACCCTTGCAGAGATATTGCAACTTGCAAATCTCTCTCCTTGTTTCCTCCAGACATGCTCACGTCCATCAGGATCAGGGGATATGAGGCTAAGCCTCGTTTCATCTGAGAGTAAATCCTTCTTCCAATCATTAACAATCCAGTGTTGATGATTTCTGGCAAAACGTAATCTTTGAATTTTGTGCTGTCTGGTGAGTAATGGATTCTTTGCCGGTCTTCTGCTGGTTAATCTAGCTTAATTTAAACGCCTTCTGACTGTTAGAGTTGATATCACAAGATTGTAAAAGCTCATTTCTTAGCACAGTACTAGTGATTCTCCTGTTTCTTAGAACGGATTGCCGAAGAAAACGCTCATCCCTTCGATTGGTATGTCGTTTTCGCCCTTGCCCTGGCCTTTGAATGTGAGATTCTGTCTCGTTAAATCATGTAACCATGTGACTTATGCTGGAATGATTTCTTCCTATCACATAAGCAACATAATTGATTTTGAAATGAATTTAAATTTACGGTGTTCTTCAGAACATGCTTCACACTGCTTGTATCCTGCAATACTTTGTTTGCAAATGGTCGTCTTGTTTTCTGTGGAATCTTCAATATAACCTTCTGCAACGGCTGTCGAACGCCATCCTCCGTGACGTTTTATGGTAGTTATATCTACTCCTGCATCGGCTAGCAAAGTAGCCGATGATCTTCGCAGACAATGGCCAGTACACAAGGCTGCATCTGGTAAATTTAGAAAAGTAGCAACATTGCCTGGTACCTTTGCAAGCTTATTTTTTCCAATTACCTGTAGTGTACATTTGCCAGATTTATAATATAAAAAAAAATGACGATGGTTGGTGTGAGGAGGATGTAGTTTTGCATATTTACGACATAAGCTAAGACAATTCATATTTCTTGTTCTTCTGTAACAACAAACTTTCTTGGTAGCATGTTCTTTGTGTTGGGGATACCGATTATCAAGGACGAGCCTACGTCTTGAATGTTGTCTATGGATAGATTTGGTCAATTCTTCTGTACGGCATTCTCCAGCAATTCCGAAAATTAGTGCTACCTAAAAATAAAAAAAATGTTAATACTAGGTATTATATTACTATTTATGCAAATTTTTACCTTTATCATGAGATGCTCATTATCATCAGCTTTCCCTTGTTAAGACTTTTGATTTTTTTGGCAAATAACTTTCTGAATTTTTTCTAAAAAAGCATTAATTTTGGAAATCCACATTGTCCACATTGTCATAGATACCCTTACAAGCCTTGATCACTGAATACTGCGCCCATAAAGACGAAGATTTAAATGTTTTGGCCTTTTCACCTAAGAATACCAGCAAAATGTTCTCGGTGATGGTTTCTACATTCTTCTCTGGCTCCATATTTTGAAGTTCTTGTAGGTCATGTTGTACAATTTCTTGGATTTTGCAGGGTACATATTTTCAACTACAGCAGCAGCGGATTCGACAATTTCTTGCGACTCTTCTAGTACCTCCATCTCAAAATGCACAAAATTGCAAGCAGAGCCGAACGTAAACAAAAACTTGCTTACATATTTTTTCACAGTAGTCATGGCATTGAGTATTTAAAAGCAAATTTATCAAAGACTGCTAAGAGTTTTAAAATTAGGAAATTTTAATATAAATGTAAATAAATTGGGTTTTAAAATACAATCTTTTGCGATTTTAATCTTACTTCGACTGTGGAAAAGATAGATACACCTCAGGAAAGAAATACTATTTTTCCTTCGGTACTTTGTAGCTCTTGGGTTACAAATTACACCTCGGCAAAAATCATGCATTTCTCTCTTGTAATGTATAATATACTATTCTTGTCTTTCTTTCTTTGAATTTAGGTTATGGTTGTATTTTATAGACACATCTCAGAAAACTCTGTTACATAACCAAATGCATTCATTTGTCTAATATTAAGCTTTAAGTTGGTATTTTTTGATCATCTTTGAGTATAGTACTAGGAAAAAAATTGATATTTTAGATGGGACCTTACAAGATCTAGAGTTCTAACAATGGAATTTGTAGAAGGTGGACAAGTAAATGATCTGGAATACATTCAAGAAAACAATATAGATCCTTTTGAAGTGACTGATAAGTTGGGAAGACTTTATTCTCAAATGATTTTTATTAATGGGTTTGTACATAGTGATCCACACCCGGGTAATATTTTATTACGAAAATCAGAGAATGGATATTGTGACATTATATTATTAGATCATGGACTGTATGCAGTGAGTATTGTATTTATTTTAAAATTTAAATATATCGAAGTGTAATTATTGCTTTGTAGACACTGAGTAGTGAATTTAGAGTAGAATATTCTCGCTTCTGGCTAAGCATTTTAAATCGAGACCGGGCAGCTATGCGTTTACACAGTAACAATCTTGGTATCAAAGGAGATTTGTATGGACTGTTTGCATGTATGGTAACAGGGCGTACGTGGGATACAATTGTGGAAGGAATTGATAGGTAATTTTTTTATACTTATAATAAGAAATGGTAACGTTTTCACATGTGCTTGTGGTGAAACTAAAACATTTAGCACTGAAATTTACCTGGCCATGATTTTTAATTTACTCGAGCAGTAGTTCTGTTCATAGTGTACATATATAAATACATCTTCTGATAGTATATGCATATACTCTATTTGTTGAGCATTAAGCTGGAACGTAAACAAACGCTTGACAGGTGCGTTGATTTACCAGATGTGTATTTACGTAATATTCCTTGCGTTTCTAAATTAACGGTCGCGGTCAGAATTCTTTTTTAGAATAATTGGTGGTTCTGAAAAGAACCATTTTTTTAAGTAAAGGTGTTTTATAGACTTGGGGACATCTGCATTACCAATATTGTCGTAAAAGCAATCCGCTGTTAGGCAGTCCAATGCGTGGTTGACAAATAGGTGCAGAAATGCAAGTTCAGGAATAAGTTTCGCATATTGTACAGAAAAATTACAATTTGTTTAAAAATAGCACGTACCTTCTTACGAATTGCAAAGAGAACAGCATCATCAATTTTATCTAAAAGATTTTTTCTATCTGCGGGAGATTTTGGAGAAGACAAGGTTTTAGTATCCCGAAACTCTTTTAAAATTCTTTTTACTGTTGCAACAGTAACACCCACTGTTTTAGCAACAAATTGTACAATCTCGCCCCTTATGATTACACGTTTCTGGAACAACTTGCTCCATTTTAGGAAAATAAGTACCAGGCACTATACAAACGCTCCGAAAACCGATAAGCACTGCTCAAAAAACACACAAACTTAACCCGGTAATTACGAGTGCAAAGTAAAGGTTTTGAGCGTCAATTACTCCTTAAGTAATGAGGCATTAGCGTAGACCAATCACAGCGCGCGCTCGGGTGAGTCAAAAACGTGCGTTTGTTGACGTTCTAGCTCAATGCTCAACAAATAGAGTTTAGTTATGGAATTTCAGGAAGCTGTAGTTCGATTGGTTAGTTACACATTATAAACATTTTGAACAAATTATAAGGTAATGCTCATACCTTATCAACTAGTATACGAATAATTTAGGATTGATATTTATATAATTGTCTAATAGTACTCTAATGACATCATCTGTTTTTGTATCTTCAGAAAAGTCTGTGTTTTAAAAACCATTGAAGGTAGTTTTTACTATCTGCATATGCTTATTAGTGTTAGTGTACTTTGTCAAGGCCCTTATAACTTTAAATAAAAGATTGTTAATATTTGTTATATAATAATAATAAACCATTTATTCCCTGCTGGGACATAGGGTGTTAGTGTACTCCTGTTCTATACTTCTCCACGTCATGCATGGATGCCTTCTGCTTCTATACTCCTGTGGTTTTCATTTCAGTACTTTTCTGCAAATCTCATTTTCATTTTTACGCAGCGTTTCCATGTTTTCTTCTTATTTCTGTATTAATGTTAGAAATTATTTATGGCCACATATTCCTATTATACCTAAACCATCTGACAGCGAGTCTGATTCACACGCTTAAATATTTTACGTAGCTTGCCGCTCGTAAATAGAAATAGGTAGTGCAAGCCCTTTGATGCAAATACAGCTGTAAACGTTATTTACGAGTCTTGTGAAGAAGCATCACAGTATTTGAAAATCACTCAACTTTCACTTGCAACCGACCAATCACACGCTTTCTCGTTACCACGTGATTTTCGATTAGCACGTGGGTTTGTTTACTACAGTGTCATGCTTATCTTGAATAGATTTTATATACAGGGAATTTTTCTTTTTAGTATACATAGCGTATGTATACTTAAAAAAAACGCGTCAATTTCGCCTATTGTGTAGGCAACCATTTATACAGACAACTCAAGCATGCTGTGACCACAGCAATCAAATTAATTAAATGCTAAAAAATAAAATTAATCTTTATTTAGTGTCAAACAATTGTTAGAAAATTTAAATCAGAGGGATGCGTAATAAATTCCCATAAAATAAAAAGTAAAAAGTAATCACGTTTTAACCGAAGAAATGAAATGAAATATTTTATGCTACGTTGAATAATAATAATTAAAAAATGTTTGCCATCGCCGGGAATTGAACTCGGATCAACTGCTTGGAAGGCAGGTATGCTGACCATTACACCATTCTGCCGCTTATGTATGTGTTTTGTACAAAAGAAATATAATGTGCACGGAGCTTACGGAAACATCCTGTCGATTTTTATATTTAATAAATAAGTCATCATCTGCGTCCTATATACCTACAAGGTGAAATACTTATTTAATATAAACACTGCATCAACATAACCTTCATACTCAAATAATTCACAACTATAGTGACGTTTGTTTCTGATTTTTAGTTGTCGGTATAGTTGGTTGCATACACAATACGCGAAATTAACGCGTTTCTTTTAAAAGTAGACATAGGCAATGTATACTAAAAAGAAAAATTCCCTGTATATAGTATTTTATACTAACACTAGGCCCTGTTGCTAATAGGTGATGCTGATGTAGATTTCAGGTAATTTTAAATGCGTTGAAGATTTATACAGTTGGGAAATGTTTTTGGTGGCACCTTAGTAGTTTCCCGTTGCGTTCCACGTCTAGGATCCCAAGTTGAACCAATGGGGAAGTATTGACCAAAATACTTGTTAGGTATACACAAATATTGGGTTAACGGCCAAGGGCAAATAGAATAGAAACTATTCGATTTTTAATCAAGCTTACGAAATAATTTATTTCTTCATCCGGATTCTGGAAATTCCAAGAACGAATGTTAACAATTTATAAATGTTAGGTTAGGTCTTACTTACAAATCAAAGTTCTAACATTGGAATCACGACATAGCGCGTACTCGAGGTCTAACATATTAACCATAAGTTAACAAATAATCACAGATGTGTCAGAATAAGTTAAGACAAACAAACAATTTAAAACAATTTAAAACAATTTAAATCACGACTTAAGTCGCCATGTGCAGATCTTATCACAGGAAGTTAGTTCTAATACCAACTATTCAAAACTAAATAACATGACAAGAAGGCGGGAAATTCAAAAACCGCCATGAAATTCACAAAATGAAGTGAAACCCAGACAACCGATTTTTTACAAATTAATCCAAATCAACAGCAGTGTGGGTGTTTTCCCTGATGATGTCAAAAACCTCTTGTCACTTGGCCCCAAATTTAGCTTACCAGTGTCTCATAAAGAATTAATGATACCTAAACTACTAAGTGATGTTGAATCCATTCTAGAGGGTTTTCCACGTAGCTATAAAGATATCGTCAGAGCTAGAGTCACTAATATAATCACAAATTTTTTAACTAATTCTAACAGCAGTTACGCTGGGTTTGATGTTTTCAATAAAACGAGAACGTTCCTTAAGAACCATCCCGATATCCTTATCACTAAAGCAGACAAAGGGTCTGTGACTGTTGCCATCAGCAAAGCTAATTACATTAGCAAATCCAACGTACTGTTGAATGATCAAATGACGTACAAAGAATTGAAGGGTGACCCCACTGGCACCACGCAGAGAAAAAACAATGAATTGCTTAAATTTTTATTGAACCACGGTTGCTTTGATGAGCCCACAGCCAGATACCTCACTATGTACAATTCTGTTTCTCCCAAATACTATGGTTTACCCAAAATTCATAAGGATAATGCCCCCTTACGTCCTATTGTTTCCTCAATTAATTCTCCCACCTACAACCTGTCGAAGTTTGTTGCTAATATCTTAGCCCAAGCGTTTACTGACGTTAATGACTATAACACTAAAGATTCTTTCACTTTTGCTAGTGTTATTAACAATTTTCAACTCCCTCAAGGATTTGTGGTTATCTCTCTAGATGTTGTGTCACTTTTCACTAATATCCCCCTTGAATTGGTCATTTCGACTATTGATTCCAAATGGGACTGCATTAGCAGTGTCTGCAGTTTTCCTAAGGACCTTTTCCTTATGACTATTAAGTTCATTTTCAACAATATTACTTTCACTTTTAACAATAAATTTTACATGCAGGTGTTTGGCACCCCCATGGGTTCCCCCCTGAGTCCTATTCTGGCCACTATTGTTTTGGATCAGCTGTTTGATGACGTCATTCCCAGACTTCCCTTCATTCCTCCATTTATTAAAAAATATGTCGATGACATTGTTTTAGCTGTTCCTTCTGAACAGACTCGAGCAGTGTTAGATTTGTTTAATAGTTACAACCAGCACATTCAATTTACTTTGGAAATGGAGACTAATAACAGCCTCCCCTTTTTGGATGTGAGGATTATCAGAGATGACAATAATGTCTTGTTATTGGATTGGTTTAGAAAGCCTACCAGCTCTGGTAGATACATTAATTTCTACTCGTCGCACCCGATCAATCAAAAGATCAATATTATCTTGGGGTTAAAGAACCGCATTTTAAAATTAGCTCACCCGCGTTTCCATAATAAGAACTTACATGTCCTCTCTGATATTCTTCGCAATAATGGATACCCCATCAGTTTAATTAATAAATTATTGTTTACCACACCTAATGTGAATAATACAATTAGCAATAATATTAATGTTATTAATAGTCATGAAGTCATCAAATACCGCAGATTACCATTGATTGAAGGGCTTACCCCTAAGCTGTGTAAGATTTTAAAAACTGAGAATACCCAAATTGCCAAATACAATATAAAAACTGTCGCGTCCTTATTTTCCAGGCTGAAGGACAAAACTCCTGTGTTGTGCAATTCTAACGTGATTTATTCGATTCCTTGTGGAGGATGTGATAAGGTTTATATCGGTCAAACAGCTCAATGGCTGAAATCTAGAATTGCAAAACACAGAAGTGACTGCAGGTTGGAAAAAGACACGAGTGCTCTGGCCACACATAGCAAGGAGCCTGGTCATTTGTTTAACTTTAATCAAGTAAAGATTCTTGATCAGGAATCTAAATACAGAAGCAGACTTTTCCTTGAAATGACTCATATTGTTTGTAACCCACTTAGCATAAATTTTAGAACTGATATTGATAACTTAAGTAGTATCTATTCGTATTTACTCAATTTTAATAATATACATAATGTTAATCATACAGTTAATGCTGTTGATTTGGATTAATTTGTTTAAAAAAATCGGTTGTCTAGGCTTCATTTCATTTTGTGAATTTTTGGCGGTTTTTGAATTTCCCGCCTTCTTGTCATGTTATTTAGTTGTGAATAGTTGGTATTAGAACCAACTTCCTGTGATAACATCTGCACATGACGACTTAAGTCGTGTTTTAAATTGTTTCAATTTGTTTCAAATTGTTTTAAATTGTTTGTTTGTCTTAACTTATTCTGACACATCTGTGATTATTTGTTAACTTATGGTTAATATGTTAGACCTCGAGTACGCGCTTTGGCGTGATTCCAATGTTAGAACTTTGATTTGTAAGTAAGACCTAACCTAACTTTTATAAATTGTTAACATTGGTTCTTGGAATTCCAGAATCCTGATGAAGAAATAAATTATTTCGAAAAATCATTCTTAATGACCGTCAATATTTTATTTATGGTTCGTATTTCGTTCCGAAAAAAAAAATTCGTGAACCTACACAGAAATGTACCAAGCTCAGAAATGCAAGTTTAGGAATAAGTATCGCATATTGTACAGAAAAATTACAATTTGTTTAAAAATAGCACGTACCTTCTTACGAATTGCAAAGAGAACAATATCATCAATTATATCTAAAAGTTTTTTTCTGACTCCGGGAGATTTTGGAGAAGACAAAGTTTTAGTATCCCGAAACTCCTTTAAAATTTTTTTTACTGTTGCAACACTAACACCCACTGTTTTAGCAACAAATTGTACAATGTCAGTAAGGAAAATCTCAGGATTTTCTTCCAACGTCGAATTATACAATTTTACTATTAATTGTTTTTCATTTAAAGTAGTAAGACGCCTCCTACGACTACACGTTTCTGGAACAACTTGCTCCATTTTAGGGAAATAAGCACCAGGCACTATACAAATACTCCGAAAACCGTTAAGCACTGCTCAAAAAGCACACAAACTTAACCCGGTAATTACGAGTGTAAAGGTTTTGAGCGTCAATTACTCCTTAGGTAATGAGGCATTAGCGTTATCTAGCGTAGACCAATCACAGCGCGCGCTCGGGTGAGTCAAACACGTGCGTTTGTTGACGTTCTAGCTCAATGCTCAATAAAAAGAGTTTAAATATATATGTCGCACTTTATTTTGTTTTCTAATTTTAGGATTTATTTTGCGGGGTTTATAATTAATTTTCAACAATTGCAAACACAACGCAACAATTGCACGCTTTTTTCTGCCATTAAAATCACATGGTCGGACTTTCGAACCTGTTCTTCATCTTTTATCAGTCGAATAACTACAGAAATGTACCGAAAAGGTTTCACTTAAACTTACTGACATTTTTAATAGCAAAATAACAACATTCGCATCGTATAAACACGCATCTCTTAATGAACTGTATCCTGTTTATGCCGGCCATTTGTAAATTTATTGGGCCATCTATATTAGCTGGCATTTCCCAAATCCCTAAAACAGTTTTAGAATTACATTATAACTTGAATAATTCTCAAATTTACACACAACTATACAAATAATTTAGTTTATATTTTAATAAATGCCAACTGTTCGTTAAGTTCTTTTATAGCCATAAAATCGAATTATTTTTATTTGAATTATTAATGTTACCCCGCAACTTCCAATTATTGGGAATAACCACATTTTAACAACTTTGAGAACAGCTGTTAGAATTGCACCTCATTTAAATAAACAAATCACATCTATTCATAGATTTATCTATAATCTTAAACCCTAACAATCTTATTTATAGTTAATGATCATGAAGAAGAGTTTGGTGCACTGCTTGGGCCTGTAGCACCTTCATTTGTTACTGGTTTTGCATTTCTATTAGTTTTACCTTGCAAACGATTAAGCTGAAGTCTATCAAGTGAATTCACTCTCGATTATAGGTGCTCCAATCTGTGCTAAACCATTTATAACACATTTTAGCAGCACAGCCCAAGTATTTGTATGGTTAAGCTGTCGAAACTTGTATCAAATAGTTTAAGTTTTGTCTCCACCACTGTGAGTGTCTTGAGGAAGGTTTGTATATGATTTTCGTCTTGTTTTAAGCTGGAATTTTCTTTGCTTCTGGTTAGTACTCAAGGAAAAAAAAATTTATCAAAAATTCAATAAAGCCAAGGCAAACTAATACTTCAATTTTAGGGTTTCTAATTTAGAATTTATTATATCCCAAGGGAAAAAACCAACTTTAATTCCACAGAGTACCAAAAATCTTGAAAGGTAAGTGTCCCCTGCTAATACTAAAATATTGGTGATTTGCAGCTGTGAAGAAGTATGGAAAAAATAATTTGAACCAGAGAATATACATCTTGAAATTATTATTATGTATCAAAATGAAACTGAAATCTCAAGCTGGGAAAATTTCTTTTTAAGTAGTGCTAACTTTTTTAAATTTAACTCTTTGTATCATAGTAATCAACAACCGTTTAATGCTCCTTTTTCTCGTCTAGATAGCTCCACCAATATTAAGAAAACAATTTGTTAAAA
>JABXWE010022242.1:0-13258 GCA_014611495.1 Limonius californicus | reverse complement strand
ACAATGGGCCAAATGTGGCCTAAGTGCATAGAGATGCTTGGAAAACCGCGTCCTAGATCTCGCTCTTTCAAAGCAAGCAAGCAAGCAATAACATTTTTTTATTTTCCAATCTTCGTTTAGATGACACCAAATAATATAAGCGCTCAATGCACTAATGTCTATCATGTTATAAAAAACTGCCACAGGCCATCTTCTTGTTTGCCTGTTGACGGTGTAGGTTCGGACAAGCTTGTCCATTGTGTCTATACCTGACTTTGTTTTATTGTAATCAATGATTATTTGCGGCCTTTTCCTTTCAGTTTGAGAAATTTGACTGCGGCCATGCATAGTTGATAGCAAGATAACGATTTTCCTTTTTTTTTGATAATAGGACGCTAAATGGCTTTGTCTTGATAACCAAATTTTGTTGAATATACATCCCTTCCACGCATAGTCACTAATTCCTGGGGGAGTTCTGGTTTGTTTTTTTTTGAATTGTACCAAATAATGTTCCCCTTGCAAGATCAAGGCTTGTAAAAAAATTTCAGTTGTCACATTTCTCCCTGATCTTTCCAATCCCTTTGTCATATCTAAAACAACTCACTTGCCTTGGTTGCATTCATGCTGGTTTCCTATTTTACCAGTACATATATATTTGGCAGTTGTAAACAAATGAAGTTTGAATGTCGCATGCTGCCCAGATCTTTATACCATACTTCCCTGGTTTAGAAGGTATGAACTGGTTGAAGGGGTTACTACCGCGGAAAGTAAGCAGCTGCTCGTCAACGGTCAGATTTTCGTAGGGTATGTATGAATCTTGTAATGTGGGTAGCCATTATTCAAAAAAGCTCTATTAGGCGATAATTTATCTGGATCTCGATTTCTTCTTCTGGCTTTGGCATTATCAAAACGCAGACATTGAGAAATTGTGGTGAACCTGTTTCTATTCATCGTTTTGTTGAATATGGGCCGTCCATCTTCTACATTCCACAAATTAGTAATTCCTTCGTTATGAGATTTGTAAACGCCTGCCAATATCAACAAGCCAACAAACCGGAGAAACTCCTCGTGATCAAGATTTTTCCATAAATGTCCATGCTTTCGTTGACCTTCTGTATTAGTCCATTGAATGACGTGGTTTACAATATTATCTCTAAAAAATAGGCGAAAACTATTGCAAATTGTGTGCACATTTTGCTTGGGATATCTGGTAGGTATTCCTTTTTGATGCATAACATTGCGTATTGGTTGTCGCCCCGTTCTTTGTGTTTGTGGTACTACGTACTAATTTTCAAGTTTATTTTTCGACCTGCAGTACCATATAAATATTTATCGTATTTTTGAAAATATAAAGTAGAAACTTACATGTAAAAATTAGGTAGTTGGTCACCATTATTACTGGATGTAGATTCTGCGGCAGACGTATCTTCGGAGTCATGTTGTAACGGTGATCCTGGTTGCTCATACGAGACGCACACGTTATAGTAATTGTTCACCTGGGTATGCTCTGGAGTTGTCCAGGATTCAATTACACGAATCAGCTTGAAAACAATAAATTTTATTTAACTGGTTTACCCTTATGTACATATCATTGTTTAACTTAAATAAATGTAATTTTACTGTATAAATTAAATAAATGTAATTTCCCTGTTTAAATTAAATAAACACAATTTTAAATTAATGTATGCGATCCTGGATACGCCACTGGGTCCTTCTGGTAGCTGCAATGATTCGCTCCTTCTGTGGTCGAAGGACCTGCCCACAGCTGATCGGTCGGTCGGGTGTCCCACGATCCACAAGATGGCTGACACGTACACCTATATTATCAACACAAACCCTACAATTACTATGATTTGCTGTGGTAACAAAATGAAATTCCCTCGTGTTTAAATCAAAGGAATTTCTGGTTAGTGATCGTGAATTACACCTTTTCACAGTGTACGAAGCTAAGTTTTAATAGACTCGACGGCGGCCGGTTCCGAGCCAGACTTCCAGTGCTACAATCGCCGTAAATAGCTATCAGAATACACAATCTGTATGTATGAATGTAAGAATTTACGTTATTCTAAATTCAAACAGGTGATTTATCAATAAATCATTGCTCCTGGAATTCACTCAATCTACGCGATTCGTAACAGTTCAGTTTCGAACAAATAAGTTCAGCTTTACTTTGCTTAGTTTATTACTATTATACTAATCTGGCTTGTATATTGAAATCTCGGGTTCACGGAAAGTTTTCTAATTAGCTGACTAAATTTCCTCCAGTCTTTCTAAGTAGAAAACGGACTTTAAATTTTCTCCCACAAATTTGCACAAATTAATTCTCCGCGACAGAATCTGTGGATAGCTTTGAATTATTTGAAATGCTCTAAAGCAAATCAAAATTCACTAACGGGACTCACAAGAATTTGGCGTTTCGTGAAATTCCTCCACGAATCAAGACAAATCTTGTACAGGGTGTTCAATCAACAAAAGTGGGTATTACAATTGAGATACGGCACCAATTCGAACACTGATTCTCTCAACTATAATAACCTTTATACAGAATTATTTATTGTAGTTCTTTCAATTCAAACACCGGAGAACAGCCGATAAATATGTCTGCACAGGGAAAACGTACAACAGGGCACTCAAATAAACAAGCAAAGCAAGTCAACTGTTTATCTCTACTAACTTTACTGTTAAAAATGTCCTGGCAATTCTAGCGTTTTCGAACGGTGGTACGCTGCTTGAATCGACCCCAAAGGCTACCTGCTCTCGCTGTGCACTGGCTCGCCTTGCTTCGGACACGGTCACTAGAAAATCAAAATAATTAAATGTGTGAATACAACTGTAAAACACTGGAAAAATATGAATTCACTTTTAGGTAATTATTAGGAATTGTTAAACGGATTTCTACTATTCTGGTTATTTATAGGAACGGATTTTTAAACACTGGAAACTTTAAGAATATTCTTAAAGAAAACGGCGGTATATTTTCTGACTTTTGAGGGAATCAAGAGCCAGGAAAATAAAGATGATTTAAATGCCTGGGCGGACGGTTTTATAGGAAGCACTTTTCCACTTCCGTCATGCGCGCTCCCCTCTCGGCTATTTTACGTCACGGTGGTTCCAGATGTATGTTATTGAAGCCCTTATCTTCAAAATGTTGTTACTTTGTGGACTTGGTAATTAAAACCCAATTATTCACTAGACAACATTTTAGGCCCGTTACAATGTTCTGATCGTACTTCAGCAAAACCCTCTTCATCGCTGTCATTTGAATTGGCAGTAACATCCTCATCAACTTCACTATCGTTGTTACATTCTTCACTGTAATAAAATATTTTTCGCACCCTTATCAGTTACGCGAACCGAACTTCTTCCAGCCGTGATTACTGCATGAATGAGCAAGAACAATACGAATTGTATGAACACAGAGAAGCGCCACTGGTGGCCGACATGGTGCTATGTCTAATGGTGGTGCTGCCAGGTTTGGCCGCGTCACCATCCAAAATACATTAGTTTACTACTGCGCCTTCACACGGACGCGACTAGTGTCACTCCACCACCGGGTGATACCACGTATTTGTGTTTAGTTTGTTTTTAGCTGAGCTTTTGGATAGTGCAAAATGGATCACTCTCGTGGTGATTCTTTTGATACAGAGACTTTCATTCGTGAAATTGAAAATCGCCCTGCAATATGGGACTTAAGAGACAAAGAGTACGCCAATCGCGATGTCAAAAAAAGAAGTTGGGAGGAACTTGTAGAACTATTCTGCGGTCAAGAAGAAGCTCCGGATAACGAAAAAAAAAAAGCAATTGGTAAATAGAATTAACTTTATTATTCTTAGTTTAGAACCATACAGATATTATGTATGCTAAATTTTATTATGCTGCCATTCTACCTGGCCTTCATTTACAAAATAATGCATAAAACGTCCCCTAATGTTTTGCGCCGATGTCGGTGGCCTGGTACCTCTTGCTGTTTCCAAATTTGATAATTCTTCAGAGATTGTAAGCGTGTCTTCAAACATGTAACCATCTCTAGTTCTTACGAAATTATGTAAAATACAGCAAGCTTTAACACTATCTTTTGCTAATTCTATTTTAACATTTAACGGCCTGTGAAAGATTCTCCATTTGTTACACAAAATTCCAAAAGTGCATTCAATATATTATTATTGTCGTGCTCTGGACAAACGATAATTAAAAATTCGTTTTTCAACTGTCAAGCGATTTCCACCAAAAGGGTGCATCATATTTTCTGCTAAACCAAATGCTTCGTCACCAACAAAAACATATGGTGTGCATGTAGCATCTTGACTATTACAAATAGGAGCAGGGTTAGGAATATTTATAGTTTGGTTTGTAAGTTTTTTGTAAAATACAGACCGTTTAAAAATAGCCGAATCACTGCTCTTTCCACACGCACCAACATCGATTACAATAAAACGGTAATTTCAGTCACACACAGCGAGTAATATTAAAAGAAAAAATGTTTGTAATTGTAATACAAAGAACCGCTATCGTTAGGTTTAATAATTCTGATATGTTTTCCATCTACTGCTCCTATACAATGTGGAAAATTTGCATGTCGTTCAAAGCCTTCTGCGATATCCAGCCAATGTTCCTTGGTTGGTGATGGCA
The DNA here is from genome assembly GCA_014611495.1 of Limonius californicus. Lineage (NCBI taxonomy): Eukaryota > Metazoa > Arthropoda > Insecta > Coleoptera > Elateridae > Limonius > Limonius californicus. The sequence goes on along the minus strand of JABXWE010022242.1, from coordinate 8,650 downwards.
TGTATACTTCTTTTAATTTTAGCCATATTACTTTGCATACTTGCTGTATAATGGAAAGTAAAAGAGCATCCACTCGCCACGAACCTACAAAAAAATGAAGTAGTAACTTGTATTTTATTTTGCAGGAGTTAACCTGCAACGCAAATGGAAAAGCTTGTGGGATTGTTTTTCGCGAGAATTCAACAGAGTAAAGAAATTGAAGAGTGGCGAAGCTGCTAAACAAAAAATCCCTATATTTATTATAAGCAACTGTCATTTTTACAAAAGGTTTACGTAATAAACCAACGGTCGCAAACATCGATGAGGCGGAAAATGAACCAGAAACAGGAAATGACAACGAAGAAGCGCCGTTTAATAAGGAATTAGACGGCGAAACTACATAAAAAAAATGGAAACGCATTCCCGTGGAGCAAAAGCTCATTGATGTTCCACAACGTGGCATTGAAGAGCGTGTGACGCCTATTTAATTTCACACTACAATGATACCAAAAATATTAGCGAAAAAAAATCCAAACTCCTCTTCTTACTACACCACTGCTCTGTAGATGAATTACCAAATTTGATTATGTTAGTATCCCGGTGAACTCAATCGAAGATGGGCTGAGTTCCAATAAAATAAAAAAATACTAGGCGCCACCGACTTCAAAATTACTAACACAATCCTAGATTTAACAAATTAGAAAAGTCGGATTCTCTGGTCCAGCATTCACCTACCTTTCCTTTTGTAGTAGTCCTCTCTTTGATCTCAATTTCAAAATTACCGGCGTAAATGAAAAGACAAATTGCAAATAAATAAATTTAATGTTCAGCAAATAATCCCCCATGTATCGGTTTTGCATAAAACATAACAACGTTAGAGAAGCCAATTTTACGTACAGTACACAATTACTTTGCAGAACGTAAGACTCACACAAACCCTAGATAATTATTGCGTGTCTAGAACCATATATATACATTGATAAACTTAATAAGCAGAACGCATACCTACGGAGAGATCTCTACGGTTTGTATGGCGATAAATTAAACAATAAAATTAATAAAACCCAAGTGAACTACAAGACGCAATAATACACGACGGTTGGAGTACCCTGTACATCAAAACAACGTAAAATTGCCGTCCTATTACAAAATCATTATAAAAATATTAATTCCCCCAATATCATAACGTTATAAAATCTATGACGAGTAATAATAATACACAATTAATTATTTCTACGACATTGAAACACGCTATAAGTAAATCAATTTATAATGCGAAATCAAAATTTGCACTTCCCTTTTTCAACGATGGTTTCTTATCTATGGAATGCGACCTCCATACAGGTGTTGAAGAAATCCAGATGTACACTACGAACTAGCTCGGAATTTCCGTGAAATGTAAATTTCCAGATCGTCATCACTCTCAATTCTTGTATGGGCGGATTAATTACCCCACACTTCGTGCCTAAATTTATTTAAAATACCAAAAATTAGCAAACAAATCCGAGAGAACGGAACAAGACAAAAGTTCGTGAAATAAAAACTCACCAGATTGCTTTATTCTGGCATGAATACTAGCTTCCTCACTGTGGTAAATAATATCGGAAAACTTCCTGAGTTGATTACTTCCAAACGAAGAAACAAAACTCTAAAGTGGCGTAGACTTTTAGAATGGAATAAACTTTCCTGTCAGTAATGACTAATTTGAATCTACGACACAAAATACCTCCAGAGAAAAGAATCGTAGTATCTTCGACAACGAATTACGAACAACCGTCGTATCCCAAAAATCTCCCCTCAAAATTTGAAACTTGGACTCGTCCAAAATTCAACAGGTCTACCAGCTTCGAAATATATATTTTACTACAATTGGGGAATAACACCATACGCAAAATGAGTTGTCTAAAAATCAGGCGTAAGAAACGTTACAAGCGTGAGCGACGGAACAAAAATATATAAGACGATGAGGATCGTATGTTCGTACTATCATTAATACAACCGCTAAATTGAGTGCCACAACATTTACGCCTGGCAACTAAAATAGAATTAATGAATGTAATTAACCAACGTTCTCAAATTCAGCCAATGCCAACTATTCATGAACATTCAAATTATTCATCAGGGTACCGAAGTCGAACAACTCCCCAGTATTCTGGGGAACATTCAGGTTACGTGGGACAGCAGGCGTTGTCCAATCCTGGATTTGTACAACCAGGATGTTCCAGTTAGGGATCTTCCAATTACAGTCAAGTAGATGCTTATCAGTATCACCAACCATCACCGTCAAGCGATAATGTATCTCTTGAAAGTGAGGATATTTTAGAATTGTATTGATTTTTTTTTATTTTGTACAATAAATAAACGATTACCTTTCTAATACCTTTTTTTAATACCTACATTTATGGTACTAGTGCGTAACCTTTGCCTGCCCTTTTCTATTTTATTTTACCTATAACTATTCTAGTTCTATTGATCACTTACCTCAGAGTAACAACCAAGTTTTCTTCGGGAGTAATATACTGTCTCATATTGGTTTCTGTCCCAGTTAGCTCTTGTCTCAAGAAATCGAGTAACTCATCAAATGATTTTATCGACATTCGCAAGTAATTAAAAAATTTTGTCTCGTACTTTCTCAGGTCGTTATCAGGTCTCATAACGTTATTTTAATTGCAGTTTTATTTTGAACACAGTTTTGGTTATGTTGCGTCTTTCTAAGTTTGAGTTATGTTGACAGTTCCTTTTGTGTCGAAATTGCCGATTCTTGTTTTTCTCGCGCGTGACCTTAAGCACTTCCGAAAACTCACGTGTCCCTTATTCTAGAACTTCTACATAACATTTAGAAATATGGTGCAATCTTTTGGGGGAAAGTGCAGATTCCCGTTGCGAGAGCAGTCAGTCAGCCTTAGATCTTCGCTGATCTCCGGTCGCTCGATCCTATCCACGGGGACCGTAATTACGTTAAGTGCTGCAGGGGCGGCTTTTGGGTTTTTTTTCGAGGGGTTTCCGTTGTGTGAATTCCGTCTCGCTGTTTTACCAAAGGGTACAAGCAGACCATCGACTACTGTCGGATAGGAAAAAAAACACTGTATTCAATCCCGGTAAAGGCAATTCTTTGTGAATTGGCCGATCGCCGTTCGGCGGATTAATTTCGAAGCCCAGCGCCTGTCCCTTTGCTGCTACTGTCGTTCAACGTATTTTCCTGCATCAGGAAATCGCCCTTACATTGTGCCTATCTCGTTCTAATCCATTCGTCGGAAGTTAAGGTAAAAACAGACTAGTTTTTTTTGTGTGTGGTGAAAAGAAACTTACGCGGTACTTGCAAAATTTGACGTAATTAAACTTTGTTTTGTTGGAACAAAAAGCGACCTTCAGTCGCAGATTTATTTGCACTAATATTTGTAAAAAGTAATTTCGTTTATATTGTATGATGCCTGAAACCCCGACGCCTTTGGTCCCGCAGCTATATGAATAAAGGAAATATCGTGCGCCCAAAGGCGGCGAGCTTCGTTTTCCGAACGTTCGAGTATTTGTTGTAAAATCATAAAAACACAGTTGATTGTCCTTTTTTTTTGTAGTCATTTCCTGTATCGCCATTTTAATAATTTCATTATATGTGTTTTAAAATTTACTGCCTCTTTTATTACTGTGTACTCTGTATTTGTTTGTGTACGAATTTTGCAAGCTTAAATATATAGGAGGAGGCACAATAAAGGTGAGTTCCGTTCCCGTAAGCTGTTGGCTTCTCGGCCTTCCACGAGGACCTACACAATCAGCTGGATTTGGAAGGTGGCCCCCACAAATTTTGACTTACCCTGTACACAACTAAAGATTTCCTCCCGTAAGCGATTTTCACGAACTCCCCCTACTCCTCTGAGCTAAGCTGTAGGCCTTTTTCCATCTATCTGGTTAAGGGTCGTCGGAAAAGCTCGATTGGCCCGTAACGGGTGGAGGAAATATTAGAAAACGAGAATATAGTCAGAGTAATAAAATCCAAAAGAATAAGGTGGCTCCGTGTGAAAGGGCTCGTAGAAAACTGAGGGATTCCCAGCAAAAACCAATGTAATTTGATTACTCGCACAGAAACCGGGGAAGCACCGCATGAACAGAAAACACGTTACAAAACCCTTCATTCTCAAGAAACAGTTAGACATAGGAAACAATCAAAATAAATGAAAAATAGTACAGGCACGATAAAATAGCATATTTAATAACTGAGATCACTGAGACCCAATGGTATTACGTTTTACTCTTTCTTTCTTAGCAAAATTATGCAAGCTACAAAAATTGTGCTCGAACTAAACTTAGAAAACAATATTTTAGGAAAAACAAATATTTTCAATATTTTTAGTAAAATAAATTTAATAGAAAAATACCTTCAAATTACGCATGGGGTCTCTAGTGACCCCATGGTATTATGAGGGTCAGTTGATTGTGTCTTGCGAGTTTCACGAGTCTATCATTTCCAGTGCCGTTTTAAGACTTCCGTAGGCCCCATGCATAAGGTTGTACGCATAACAACATAATCCTGGAAATTATTCCAAATATTCTTCTCTAAAATCACAAAGTGAACATTTAAAAATTAAACCGAAAGTATCTACTAGACTAGACTTACACTACTGTGACAGTGATTGTATCAGAGAGGCTGTTGTGAAACGCGACGATTTATATTATTATTATTAACAAATGCTTTTTTTCTTTATTTTGAATTTTTTTTTAAATTAATTTAAAGTAAAATATTGTAGGTCTTACAAGGTTCGTAGAATCGTAGGCCCTAGACACGCTGCCTGGTCGGCGTAATGGATAAAGTGTTTGCCATTCCCGCTTTCTTTTCTTTCCGCATAATTCATACGTAAATTTTGTGATAAATTTTTGTGTAAATTATTTAGAAGGTGATTTAAAATAGGAAGTAAATATGCGTGAAAAATGGCGCACAAATGGTTAAATCAAACTGAATACCTACAGTGCTTGGCGGTTGCACAGCATATATCAATTTTACGCGAGGAGATGGAGTTCCAGGATTGTACCAAATTTAAAAATTTCAATGCATGGGGTGGAAATTGATGTATGCTAGGAATGTGTCTAGTTTATTGCTCTCTGTTGGTCACGTAAGCATCCCGCCAAATTGATCTAATTTCAAACACGTGTTCGTATTGACGATAATAATAACTTCCTAACCAAAACAAAATACCAAATACAGGATGTTGTATTTCAGAACTCTTTATTTATTAAATTACTAAGCGGTAATAAACAGAATAACATTTTGTTCTAACTTTATAATAAGTTGTCATGGGCAGTCATGTTAACTGCTCTTTTTCTTCTTCTCGCTCCTGGTTATGCGCATGTGTGGTCTATTTTCATTGCACCAATTCTTACCACACAACACAGGATAACCTCAAGATAAAAAATAAACACAACCAGTTGTTTGACAAAATACCAGTGATACAAACCTAAATCATGCAATGCAAATATATTACTAAAATGTTTGTTAATACGCAAGCGCATGTATATAGCACATACAATTTATTTTTTATTATACTTATCTGAAAACACCTTGTTTTCATCTGTTTTTACAAAGACGTAAAGGTGGCATTTTCAGAACAGCGCACGGAAAATTTTTCCCGATCTCCGTTTTTTTTTCGTGCGCTAAATCCTGGATTTTGTTGGTAACAAATCAGCACTGGCTTGTGCCGCTAGCTCTAATATGTTCATAGGAATATCTGGATTTTCTTCCGAGTACATTTTTTAAAACTAACATGAATTAAACTGACAGAAAATAAAACAATGCCGATAATAAATATATCGTTGCTATGGAAATGTTAATCATGTTTGGTACTATTACGATGTATTATAATTACTTTGAAAATAAAATGTTCTAAATTTATTTTTTATCCTTTTTTGCGTTGTTTTCAGATAAGTATAATAAAAAGTATCGTTCATTACACGTCGGGAAATGGATTTTTCCGTGCTTGCATGACTTCCCGTGTTCGGCTTCGCCTCACACGAGAATTTGTCACGCGCGCACGGAAAAATCCTTATTGCCAGACTCCTAATGAAATATACTATTAAATTTAATTTGAATTTGAAAACTGGGAAAGAGGGCTTTATTTATCCTGTATTAATTTCCGTCGTTATGGAAATAAATTGTAGGTAGTAAATTGAGTTGCCTACATTTAGGTGCTTCTTAAAGAATCTTTGAGAAGCTCTATCCCTGAAAGGAAACACTTTTGACCATACATTTGTTAACAAAAAACGTTTGTTTTCATGTATACTTTAAGCCCTAGAAGTTTGTCGCTGCAATTCATTAACACCCTGTATATAAAATTCGTTACATGTTTTATGGAAGCGTTAGCAATAGCAAATTTAAAGCGTATAGATTCTTTAGACGTTACCACCAACTGCGTATCATTCTGCTATATTTCCATATTAAATTAAAGTGCAGTTGTCTTAAGCTTGAAGAGCATTTTTCGAAATATACCATTTGTTATGTAACGTGAATAATATTAGAATTGCAGGGGTGTGTTTATTACTTACAGAATTTATCAGTTAACTCTGACTTGGAGACACTATATGAAGCTTTAAGTATGTTACATAATAATTGTAGAAATTTATTGAACTGTACAGGTTTGTTGGATTTTCTTAAAACAGAACAATGTTTGTATTAACCCTTAAGATCGGAGTATGCAGAAATATTGCCTCTGCACAGGAGGGAACGCTGCTTTAGGCAACTAGAAATGTTATAATAAAATATGGTAGCACGACGTGATAAGAGAAAATTAACTGATAGATAAATAGCATGTTTAATAGACAAATACAATTTCAATAACCAGTCTGCTCAAAAGATGAATATTCTTTATTTTGCAACAACTACCATATTATTTACATAAATTCAAGTAAATGGAAATGAAAGTAATAATAGTAGACAATATAAATAGAACATTCTCTGCATTGCTTGGGAAATGTAGTCGTAGAGATTTCTGAATTTCTATATACAAAAGAAAAACAATTAAATTTAGATTTCAAACACAAACTACAGCTATTTTTCCTATAACATGGTTATTTTGCAACACGGTTTTGCTCTAATACGATTAGAGAATTGCAGCTAAATCTATCACAACACGATGAATATTCACATACCTAACACGGTATCTTGAAGACCCAAAGTTCAGGGAAGTCTCTAGTATACGGTGAAAAACAAATTGAAAGGTTATATATTTATTTGATGTTTTCGACATAAAGGAGCCTAACTACCGTGTTATACGCTGGATACCTGTATTGAGTTTAATAAAGATATGCTTTCCAGCGGTGGGTTTGATTAAAACATTTTTTTATGCATACTTCTGACAAATGCCTAAAAGCGAATTTTTATCTTCAAACAGTCATGTAAATCCCAAGTTCTTAATATCTTACCTATTGTAGTCTATGGGGAGGAAAGGGAATAATATGTCTATTCACAGTAATAAAGGCTTTATTAGAACTCCGCGAATACATGTAATCATCGAACGATGCGCCGTGCGCGAATGGTCCAGCGGGCTGCGTGCTCCTCCTGGACGACCATCTGCTCCGTAGTCGATGGTACGTCCACACTCGGCCATCCTGACTCGCCGATCGTCCTCGAGCGGCATGCTAGAACAGAATGGCGTCAGAAAGAAGAAAATAGACAGCATGAGCAAAAAGGTGGGGTTGCGTCGCATAGGCAACAAGAACAGAGACCGTCTTGTAGCACTTGGCTGACAAGAACAGAGACCGTGTTGCAGCACTTGTAAGAAAGAAGTAGTGCTTTTCATTATTAAGGAATGGGACTGCAGAATAGTCATGGCTTGTTCAAGAAGGTCAAGACCGTCGCGGATAGTTCGTGAGGGGATGAGGATATCATCAAGATATGGTACAACTTTAAATTTCCGGAGGGGAGAGAATAATTCATTCATCATTTTTTGAAAATACGCGGGAGCATTGCATAAACCGAATGGGACCCGCAGCCATTCGTAGTGGCCATCGGGAGTGACAAAAGCCGGGAAAGGAATTGATTTTTCCTCAAGAGGAATTTGGTGATAACCTGCCGCTAAATCGATAGTTGTGAAATACTTGAAGTAAGATAAGCCATCGAGAATGTCTTCTATGATGGGCATAGGAAAACAGGTTTTGACGGTTATTTTGTTTAAGGCTCTATAGTTAATAACCATTCTCTTCTGTCCATCTTTTTTATTGACAAGCAATGCTGGACTCGCGTAAGGTGATTTACTTTCTCTAATGATTCCTGCATCGAGAAGTTCTGTGATCTTAGCTCGCATTATGTGATTATCCTTCGCAGATAGGCGATAAGGTCGGTGGACTACTGCTTTGTTTGTTGTTAGTTGGATATTCATGCGTGTAGAACGAGTACCCCGCAATTGATTCAGTGTTGTGTAAATGCAATCTTCGTATTTAGAAAGAACGGAGCAAAGCTGCTGTTTTTCATCATCTGATAGTGTTCCGTGATTTATTGAGGAGGTTAGAAAGACTTTAGGTTGAAAAGCAAGATTGTTGTTGAGACGATAATACATAATATCTGAATGTTCTGTAAAATTTCGGCCAATGAGTAATGGTTCGGTTTCTAAGGGTGAACCATCGATGACATACAGGAGAATTGGTAATTCGACCGCGTCAACGCGTAAGTTGGCGTCAACGTAGTCGT
>JABXWE010022241.1:0-20166 GCA_014611495.1 Limonius californicus | reverse complement strand
AGCACTGACAGGTGGCTGAAACTGACATTTCAAATTCAAATCGAACTACCAACATCGTAAAAAAACAAACTAAAAACAGTACGATTATAGGCCTCCTTAACGTACTGTTTTTAAGCTAAAACAGTGCGCTTAGAACGGCTTTATAAAACCGAAATAGAAAAACTGTTTTAGTGAACTACTTAACTGTCAAAAACATGATAAAATAATTTGTTCAAAAAATTGGCTAATTAAGTCAGTTATTTCTAATACAGAAAGATTTAATAACTTATTGCAGTACTATTTCTGTTTTTGTAACAGTTTTTAATTTATTGTAATTTTTATACATTACTGATTCAGTTTCGATAATGTAGTGTTTAATTATGCGGTTGGCAATTTACAATACCTTTTTTTTTAATTAACAGCATGTCTAAAGGATATTTAAATGGAAGTTAACAAATTCCAAATAACTTATTACGTAAAAAGTCAGTTATACAACAGTAGATATTTGGGCAAAAGCGAATTTCGGAAGTTAGTAATAATATTAATCCTGGTCTGATAACTGCGATAAATTCTACCGTGATTATTTGCTGTGTCGCGAATTACCGGACGCCTAAGCAAATGACACCTCTGTAAAAGTCATTACGTTATTGTTGCAAAAACCTACTGTTATTGTATAACTAAACCGCAAGAACAATTTGTCCCCTACCATGAAGAGCTCCACAAAATCTCCCAGTTTATAAGTAGACAGCGTCTCTTTATCTCGAAACATAGCACGGCAAACACCAATATATCGAGAATAACATATTGGTGAATTACAAACCACTTCTTCTAAAAACAGCCATTTTTCTCCCCTATTTTACATTTTTCCGATCGTGTAAAAACACGCTCTGTTGTTGACCGTCTATAAATTCAAGTTTTGGGTTGTCTGTACGCCGCTTTTGAATCTACGGCAAGTGCTATTCTAAAATGACGGGCGTGCTATTTTTCTTGGTGCTTATGATAATATCGGAAGGTTACGCGACCAAAGATCAGCTTCTACTGGATGCCGAAAAAGATGACACCGCTGTGGTGGAGTCGATGGTGCGAGAGGTTCGAGCAGCTGTTCCAACTAATTTGAAGGATCTCCTGGAAGCAGGTAAATTAACACGCTCCATCGCTCACCGACTTAAGAAATTAATCAGGCTTTATCGCTTTCAATTGTGCTTAATTTTTTGGCTTTGCTTTCTAATCGGTGAAATGTAACGGTAACCAGAGGAATTGTGGTTGATGACCGGATTTACATTCTTGCATAAAAATGACGTCTTATTTAAATCAAATTACTTTTTTGTTAAATTATTATATTATAGTAAACAGTGTCTGTGACTTTCGATTTACTAAAGTAAATAAACACGTATTGACTTTTGGTTATTCATACTGATTTATGCTTATATATTTTAATTGTATGTGTAACGTTTGGTTATATTATTTTGTTTCAAAACCGCCAAACGAAGAAAAAATAGAACAAATTTTGAGTTGCAGGAATTTTTTAAAACCGTTAAACGTTTTCTATACATTATACCGTAAGGTTTAAAAAATTAAAGCAGGTGTGGCGGTGGAAACCGAAATCAATGCCCTTAAATTAGCTAATCATTTATTCAGTATGATTTTCAAAATTTTCGGTGAAAGTTGTGGGCTGCAGAAAACACAAAGTGCTTCTTCACTTAAGTAACACCGTTTATACAATAATTACAATTACTTAATAGTTATTAAAGTACAGTTTAGTTACTACGGTTGTATATTAGCCGAGAAAACAAACTATTTAGTTCTGAGAATATATAGGGTGATTCTAAACATGTGCGAAAATCTTTAACCGCATATAGCTTAGGTTATTTAACCCTTACCGTTTGATAAGCTTCGTTGTTTTAGAAAGCTAGCAGTCCAAGCTTCATTTCCAGTCAAGAAAATTGTACAGTTGGGTGCGAAAGTGGATGAAATCTGAGATAGAAGCGAAAAATAAGGGTTAATAATTTGTAAATTAGGTCTACGACTTTAAATATTGCCATTTCTATTCCAACTATATAACATCTTAAATATTGAATTATCGAAAAAAAACGAATGTAAAGACCTTTTTTGGAAAATAGAATATTAGTTTAGAAACTGCAAAAAATCAGATTGACGATCTCGTTTTCAAGATATACCCTAATTTACAAATTTTTAAATCAAGTTTTTCGCTTTTGGGTCATATTTCATCTACTTTTCACACTCAATTGTACATTTTTCTTGGACTGTTGCTTCTTCAAAACACTAAATTTTAATAAAATCGGAAAAGCCACAAAGAGTTATTATCATTTCAGTGAATTGACGTAAAATTGTAAAAAAATTTACTAGGTGATTATGGGTTAAATAATTCAGCTATACGGTTAATGTTTTTGGCACATGTTTAGATTCACCCTGTATAACTTAACATCTGCAGGGATTACGATTGTAGCATACATTTTTTAGTCGTTCGCAATTGATAAATTGAATTATTTAAAAAATCTGAAGGGATAAGTTGTTTCAATACAGAGGCTTTCTTAAGGGGTCTATCAGTACATTGGAGTCTTTATTCCATATCTCAAAAAATAAAAACATTTGCAATCTAAACAAAGGAGTCCGTTTAACGATTTTCCGATTTCCGTTACAATAAAAATCTGTTAGAAAGTAGCATATCAAGTACAAAAATTTGTAAGCTTCTGAACAGATTAGCAGAAATTCAAAAGTTAGGTTAGAAGTAAGTCGTGAAAGGTTAGTCCAAAAGTGGATAGCATCTGTCATAAATTGTGTTTAAATTCCGTTTTAGGTTATGAGGGTTTAGGAAATTCTATTTGTCATGTATTGGAAGCATGTTTTAATATAAAAATGATATGCGGCGTATAATGTGGATTTTTGAAATATAAAATATCTAGTGTGGTTTAATAAACAAGTCTTTAGATGAATTACTGTTAACTGTAAGTATTAGTTGGGTGCCGAAAAAATAATAATTTATATATATAAATAAAAAACTTAACAAATAATTATATCAAGTGAACTATAATTTGTTAAAAGATTATAGTAAATGTTATTAATCATTTGGGATAAGTAAAGACACACGACTTGTTTTCCAGCAATTTCGAAAATGTTGTTGATTATAACCGAATTAAAGTATTACAAAACTCATTATGTTACTGAATTCACAAAATGTTGAAGAAGATGTTGAAAATGATGTATATCATTGTAGAAGCATAAAACTATTTTCCTTTTCATGTTTGCAAAAACCTGTTGCGAAGCAACATCGTTTATTGAGTTATACAGTTCTAAACTTCCTGTTCGTAAAAATAGCAATTTTCCAATAACGGATGAAGCAGAAATATTTAATCGAGTGCTCTACGATTATACAATTTGAGAGAGATACGTTTCTTAATAATAATCAATAACCTCTATTTCTTGGGAATACATCGCAGACTTGTCGATTTCCTACCATAATTTTAATATTTATATGTACAAGGTGTTTCTATAATAGTTAATCAACGTTTGAGAGCATATAAAACAAGAAAAATAAAGACGAAAATCATCAATAAAATTTTTTGAAAAAGTGTATACTAGGGTGTGTATACCAAATTTTATCATTTTATCACTTGTGGTTTCCGAGATATTAAATTAAAATCATCTTTAGAAGCTGACAGTTAAGGGGCTGTATCTCCCTTAGTATACACTTTTTCAAAAAATTTTATTGATGGTTTTCGTCTCTATTTTTCTTGTTTTATATGCTCTCAAACGTTGATTAACTATTATAGAAACACGTTGTATATTTTATAAGGTGTTTTCAATAGTCCATCAGAAAAAAAGTTTTTCAAGGATATCATTGTTAATATGATTCAGAGGAGACTGTTGGCTGTACTGTACTCTATTACAATTGGTGGTGATAGTTTCTGCTACATTTGTAATTTGTAAGGGATCATTTCCAGATCCTTCTTAACGATTGCATGGCACGTATCATCACGGTCTTCAATAATTTTGGTATTATGTCGAGTGCTTTCTACGCTTTTTATGGCAAAGATTTCTATCACTTTTAAACACTGACTATACTACGAAAATTGATATAAAAGCATCGGTTCTTGCAACATTTGAACATTTCTCAGTAAACTCCCATAAACACGCTGTATCAGAATATTTTCACTCTGCTATTTTGAAAATCGGATTAGATAAGCAATATTTTGCTCTTTATTTAAACATTTTCACCTGAAAAGTTATCGAAATTACAACCTGACATTTTTGACAAATTATGTCAAAAACTCATTTTTGAGGATTGATTTACGGATTATCGACCTAAAGCTGGTAACACGCAACCAACCAGTAGGAGAATAAATGAAAGCTGTTACTGTGATAGTGTCACTACGATGATTCCAATTTAGTTATTTTTAGGTTGTTATTTCCAAAAGCAAATTAAACGTTTTAATGTGTGTAACTGTAAGTATGACTCTGAAGCCCGATGGCGAACTCCGAAAGCTACCAGTAATACACTGAGGGGAGAATGGCGTGCGCTCCTACCCTGTATACGGGGTGAAAACTTTAATTGGAATAAATTGTGTAACTTGGATGTACAATATTTCTGTAAAAATTCCTAAAAAGCTTCAATGTTAATTGTTCAATGGCTGCATTTAAGCGGCCATGATCTTAGTTTATCTTCACCTGGAGGGGTGGAACCACACCTAACTTTTTTTGTCTCATGTAAAGGTATGCCAAGTGACAGGTCGCTTGAAAGCTCATTTCGAGAGCAAGCATTTATTTTCTAATTATTCTAAGAGGCTACTTGTTGAAAAAAATAAACAATTTTTAAATTACAGTAGATCAGGTAAAATGTTCAAATATATTCAAGGAAGTAATTAGACGCAAATTGGTGCTTATGCTTGTATAATTGTCTTCCATTGCGCAATGTATATATAGTACAGTTGTTACACATATTTACAATTCTGGAACATACTTTTCTTATGAATAACTTAATATTCGTAGGGATTTTTAAAGTCTTTCGAACCTAGTGAAAGTGAGCGTTTGAAATGAAAAACAAAGAACTGATGAAGCATCCATTCAGGTTTTATAATCAATTCAAACGCTCGCTTTTACAAGATTACACAGACCTCAAGAAATTTATAGGAAGATCGTAATCCCTGACATGTTATGCATTTAGAAAAATTATGTGTGTTCTACTCAAAATAACCGACTGAACTATAGTTTGAAAGCTACGATATTACTGGCAAAAAATTGATGACTGGAAAGGACATTCACTTTAGTTTCTATAGTCAACGTTTACCGAAAATGTTGTTAATCGTACTCTTTACATCAATAATTATTGTAATAAATATAGAGGTATGCAGGATTAATTTTTAAAGCTCTCTGCATTTCAACTGCAACTGATGTTTTCCTATTAAGAGAAATATTCGAGAAAGTTCGTAACAAGTCGCTGACACTGGAAATTAAATACTTCTCCCAGCAGTTCAAATGAAAATTAAGTAATTGTACGAAAACACTTAATAACAAGGAATGCAGCGGACAGAATTAAATAGCACAAGAAACATGTAACAAAAACAAGTAAAGGGAGCACTAAAGGTAATAATATTGTAATATACGGGGTGATTCTAAACATGTACGAAAATCTTTAATCACAATTTTTTACAATTCGGCACCGTTACGGAGGTATGCGCTTTCAAAAATGTTTTGCCTCAGTTCACTAGAATCATAATAACTTTTTTGTTTCTTGTCTCATTTTGATAAATTTCGTTCTTTTGGAAAGCTAACAGTCCAAACTTAATTTCCAAATGTGGCAGGAAAATTTTGTAGAGATACTACTTTAACTACATAGTTTACCTTAAACATGTGTTTTTGAAAATACCGTTTTGATAAATTGTAGACAATTTTTAAGCAAAACGTTGTAAGTCAGTCTTAACAAAGTATATGCGTTGCCGTATTATTAAGCTATTGACAAGAGTCTTGCTTAGTGCTATCATTCAAATACCGGCCAGTTGATGTTTCATCAAATTGGTTTTATTATACAACTGCGTTCCCTTCTTAAAAATGAAAATTTGTTTATAAAATACCAAATGTTATTGCTTTACTGCTTGAAACTACATCTAAACATTCAAAAAATAGAACACTAGATTTTACACGTAAAAAGGAAGATTCTTGTCTCTTGGTTATTATGGTAAAACATAACTAATGTTGCAAGTGTGTATATCAATACTACTGAAGAATTAAAAGCTTTACTTAGATAGGTTTTCCATAAATAGTTATCAAGAGAGACAGAAACATTTTATATTTCCACTAATGCTGATTGCGAGTAGGAATATTTTTAGCGAGACGTAACACAAAACGTTTTCGTATTCCTCAAGTTGAACTCCCACTTGCTATGATAAACGTGGTATATTAATTTTATTGCCCACGAGTCACACCACTTACAATTACTTTATTGCGGTACGAGGTGTGTGACCGCAGTATATCATTATGAAAGTTGGGAAGTCGCTCTGCTTGTAGTGCTCTATTGTAGCTAATGCCTTTTTTTGGTAGTTTTTAAAGTAGGTAGCTGAAAGAAAAAGTAGCATGTAGCGGTATTGAGCTACAAAAAGGAAACAGTATTTGTAGCGGAAAATCGATAATAGAATTTTCGCGACATAAATTTGACGAAATTAACGTCTGTATTTTTCTATAAAATTTTAACGGGAATCGAACATAATTTCTGAATATATCGTTACTAACATTTCCTACAAGCGCCTAAGTTAGTAGAAAAGTAAAACATTATATATACAAGTAGAAGTTGGCTTAAAGGTTTCCAGAAATAGTGAATATGAAAAACAAAGGTGAGAGGAAGCAGTGCAGCCCTAATAATAAAAGCTAATCACGTACATCCTGTATTGGTATCTTCACATGTTCAATGTTGCTACTGCGTTTAATTTGCTGTATACATTATTACATAAGGGAGTGATCGTTCATTTAATTGTGCAATTATGTGTTCAAGATGTGTATTTAGCTACTTCAAAAAGTAACCTGATGTTATAAAGTTTGTTAAGTACCGTTTAAAAGTAACCCATGATTATATTTTTGTGGCATTCTTAGAATAATTAGTAACATACTAATTTGATCCTCCCGCGTTTCTTTAATTTAGGGGAAATGGTAAAATAAAACACCATTGCCAATAAGCACATTGATAGCACACTTGCAGGGATTACGGGCATTCGGCAATTTTGCTATTTGGAGTTGGTCATGGCTTGTTAAACGTATGTTCTCTCTTAATCAGTAGAGTGCAAGTTAGACAACCCATACGCTTTCTGTTAATTGGGTTGTCTGTTTATTAAATCTTTTATTACAAACAATATTTAAATCAACACCACTAATATCAAATTAATGAGTTATATTTGCATTAGAGTGAAAGTGTAGAAAGCTTTATATACATGTAACAGAAAATTTTATTATTGTTATTATACAAAATGTCCGCTACCGTTCACTGCGTTCTCCAAAAATGTATGCTATTTATTTCTTCAAACAAATAAATAGGGCCAGAAACAGAAATCGTATGGGGTCATATCACAAGACCTTGCTGGCAGGAATTTTCTGTGTTTCTATTAATACATCTCTTTTTATAGCATTCTTTTTCTAACAACAACGTTTTAGGTGTTCAATGCAGTCTGGCTCCGTCCTGTTGAAAAGCTGCTTAATAAAAGGTTACAACAATTTTTTCTCGAAATCTTGCAGCATTACTAATTATTGATATTGCCATTTATAAATCGTCCAATTAATTGTCTTGCATTGACAGTTGTCCCATGTACGAACAGTAAGTTTTTCAGAATACAGGGAAGTTTCGACAGAAAAATGCAGGTTTTTAGCAAACCACATCCTCAAATTCTATGAATTAACACAACTTTGTTGATAAAACCGAGATTCAGAGCCGGCACGCCAAAAATTTCCACCTGAGGCAAGCCAGGTTAATGCCGCCCTGTTTCGCAATAGTTAGGAAGGCAAGGACAAAGAAAAGAAAATACCACTTTTTTATAAATACGTGGCAGTAGAAATGAACTAAAATATTACGATTAACTTAATATGTGCGATTATTTATTTTATTACAGACAGAAACGAAACGATAACTATTTTCACATAAATACAAATACTTAATAAACAAGGTTTTAAAGAATATAATATTAAAAAACAAAACATTATGTCAATCGACTTCTCCGCACTTTCTCTTGGAAAATTGATCTATAATTTCGTCAAAATTTATATTTGTTGAAATATTCTGTTTAATCAATAATGTAGCTAGTTCTGCCGAACTTTTTTGCGCTATTGCTGAATCCTCAGTGATATGAAAATATTTGGAAAATTTTCAATTAAGTAAATTGTTTTTGTCAATACAATTTGAAACTTCTAGTAACGACATTGTCATTTTAAAAATGTTTCTGATAATTAAAAATTCATTAAATAAATTGAACGCCTCTATATCAGAATTGTTGTCAACTGTCAATCCCGTATGTAAATCCCCACAGTGCTTTTTAATAATTTCAGAGCCTTTAACGATGCGATATCATATAATGATTTACTGTGATTTTTGAATTGGAAAAATTGTTCCTTCGTGGAATTTATACAAATGTCCACTAAATATTTGAAAAACCTTACTATATCCTGATTATGAATTTTATCGTTTATATCGACTTGTGCGAGGCGTCCCATATAGATCGGTGCCCCGATGAGGTGCATCGGCTGCACTCTTAACTACTTTCTTCTTCTTTGAGTGCTTTACTTCTTCGAGACGTAGCGATCTTCTCTTCTACGCCTGTGTTGCGCGTTTAAAGTGCCACAGACATAGAGGACCTACAGCTTAACGTGGGCTCCGAGCCACGGAAGTGTAAACACTTCTACTCCAGAGAAGATTTACTCAGAAAAATACCTTGCTGGTTTGCCATTGCCTTGGGAAGGAGAACGGTCGTTAAAAATACGATGTTCCATACTGGGAATTGAACCTTCAGCTTAGAAATCTAACCCACGGCCGAAAATCTGGAATGTTTTTCGATTATAACTGAACACATTGAAAAAGCTCCGTTATATTTTAGGCGGTAACAATTTATAAACTATTGCAATTCGGTATTTTTTGTGTAACATCGTATATCATGTTCCCGCAGAGAAGTTTATGTATTGCGATATACGACAAATAGACGTATGTCCGTCATTATTTCAGCCGCTGCTGCAACAACTTCTGTACTTCTTGTTGAATCATCACTAAGCGTGTTAAAGACATTGCCATTTTCACGAAAATTTGTCTGAAATACTTTTACAGTTTCTCTAGTTTGCTGACATAAAAGAGGAACATTTGGAAACTCTTCACGGAAATCTTCGAATCAGTTTTTAACTAATTATATTCAAATTCTGATAACTTTTGACATCATTTCGAATATAACATTTTTTGTTCGGACAGATAAGGACTCAAAAATCACAGCAGAAGCAAAATGAAAAATGCCACAAATAATGTAACAGATGGCAATACAGTTCAGAAGAATAGCTGGTGTAGTACATCTTGGAATAACTATAGTAAATCTCACTCAAATTCGAACGGCTTTATTTTTGAACACTTTTTAAAAATATTAAAAATTGAAGAGAAAATTAAGTAAGTTATTGCCAAATGTGATATCTCAATAGTAGCGATAGTAGATCCTCTTACAGAGATTAGATCGTTATTGTTGTCCTCTTAGAACGCCAAATTGTGTTAGTATTTTATTATATCCAAGCTTTCATTACCGTGAGCAACGAACGCGAAGTGGAAAAACTGGTATTTTCTCAGAATAAGAAAGTGCGTGAGATTTTGGAGTCTGGGTTGGGTTAAAGTTTAAAAGTCTCTGTTACGAAAATCTAACACAACGCAACATTAGAATTAGATGTGCTGCCTCTTAAGAATCACCGTAACTTTGGGACGAAGTTTCAAAAAACTTTGTCAGAATTTAATATTGTTTTTTCTGTTAAAAAGTCAGTGTTCCTTTTTAACGTACATGTTGACAGATTTGTTCTGCAAAGTATTGTACAACATGAAGACTGTGAGCTTGTAAAAAGTTTTACTAAATCCAGTCAATAAGCCCTGTCAAAACTTGATGAAAATTGAGCTACACAACCTATAAAAGTTCTACACTTAACCTACTTGCCCCCGCAATACAGATACATCTAGAACAAAGTTGATGAGAAAATTGACTTGTTTACACAGTCAGACGCTGCTGTGATTCTTGGAGTTAATTAGCATAGTTTAAACGGAGCAGAAACTATCTTCCAACTTGTTGAGTAAAAAGTTCTCGCCTTTGAAGTTACAAACCCAGAAGTAAGTAGCGCTCTCCGCGGAAAGACTAATCGATTTGAATAAAAAAGTTTGGTCGGCGTTATTAGTGTGCTTGGATTATGGATTACCACGCTTAAATTCATTAGCTATAACAGAATCGGACATTTCCCGTTATTGACAATAAAACTTATAAATTGTGCAAAAACCAATTATATAAATCGTTTCAGATCGCATAGACAACACTGTTACAATGAAAGTTATTCCAATAACATAGGATAAACTATGTTGTTCTCCCTTAATAGTGGCACAAGCAATTCATCATACGTAAAGCATGGCAACGAAAATAACTATTTCTTTAATTTAATTAAATTAATAATTAATAAATTGAGCAACGTTGTCTATTTATGAAAATACTAAGCTGTTGAGCTGTTCATTTACTTAAATAATAAGTCAGATGTTTTCAAATAAGCACATAGAACTGATTTATATTCGGTAAATGCCGTGGAAATGGGACTGTAGTCCGCAATTTATTATAAGGCGTTATCTAACTGGAAAAGGCCAGATGGTGCTGCCAGTTCGTATAAATATAAAAAGAATTTCATTAACATTTTGATGATTTTACACTTGACGCCGAATAGAATTTCTTGGTTTCGTCCCACGGCAAAAATACTATGAATGGAATAGGTGGTACCACAAAATGAGAAGTATCAAGAAGCAATTTGCAAAGGACATATACAGACTAAATTTTAACACCACAAAATATGTATAAATTTTGTTCTGAATAAATGACTGGCACTGCATACATTCATGTATCAATTGATGAGGTACAATCAAATTATGCAAGACTTATAGCAAGTAAATGCCAAAAAAGTACTGCACACAAGAGATTATCATAGAATGGTTCCTCTGGATTCGTTTCAAATAAGATGCCTTAAATTTTTAAAATATCCGGATTATCATAATTTGAAGACGTACTAGTATCCTCCAGCCATCAGAAAAACACAAAACTTCAAAAAGTATTTAAATTAATTACATTCATACTACTGTTCCCTAGAATATCCAAAATGTAATGAAATGTAAATTGAACGTTTAAATTTGTAAAAGAACAAGAACTTACCTTCATAATATCGTAAATGTATTTTTCTGATTGGCTTATTGCCAGTCTTAATATGTCTTTAATTTGATGAATAATAAAATCTGCTATTTATAATTTTTCATAAATAGTTAAGATGATTTAAAACCAACCCTTGCTCAGAAGTTCCAAAATTAAAATGATAGTATTTTTCCGTTATTTCGCCGCAACGCAGCCTTAAAACTACTTAAATCTGCAAGTTCAGATTTTTACTGCCAAACCAAGGCATTGCTGTGTAAATATTAGAATTTTAAGACATGTCCCTTTGGAGATATCAGACCTAATAAAGTGATGACTTTAAGGTTTGGGCTGTGTTTGGAGGTTCATAGAAAAATAGGACTAGGGTCTTGTTTGCTTGCTTTGAAAGAGCGAGATCTAGGACGCGGTTTTCCAAGCATCTCTATGTACTTAGGCCATATGGCCCATTGTACACTCTAACTAAGAATTTTGCCTATTTGGGGTAATTTCAATTCCAGTAGTGATTTTTAACGTGTCACACATCGCAGTGGCACGGGACCTACGGCTTTACTTCGTATCGGACAAAAGGCGCATTTTCAGATTTTTCCCCGCTAGAAAAATCTCGCCGACCTCAGCCTCGGATCTAAAGGCAAATGCGCTAACCACTAGACCACGAGGCTACGAGGGTCTTAGATTTCAAAATTGGCGAATTAATAGTCCAACTAGATACATGCGAACGCAAAAAGTTTAAAATCTGAGACATCAACCATATTTAAAAAAATTATGCTTGTAACCAAACATTTAACCGAAATCATTAAAACATTTCGTAAGGGCCATATCTTGTATTTGTACAAGAGATATAGGTAAAACATGATAATCAAATGTAGAATACATCCTGTAGAAAAGAAAGATCTCTACTTGAACATGATAGCTGCAATAGTAAAGCAGTTATTCAATTTTCTGTAAATGGCGATTTTGATCAAAAACGTTGTGCGGAGTCGAAGAAAACTGTAAGCCACAAAAATTCTAAGATCTGTAAAAATTTATTTTTGCTAATTTTGAAGTGTCAATACAGTGGGAATATATCATATGCAAAATATTTAAAATTTAGAAGGAACTGTTTGATCTTGAATGAATTGACCCTACAGTAGTAGACCAGTTTGACAGAAAGTAACTATGTTCCATTTGTATGCTACAAAATGTCCAGTAATCTCAGTTACATATGTATGTTCGGTTCCGTCAGCCTCTTTTAAGGAGAGAAAATTTATCTGCCCACCTTGTATAACAATGATCAAATGGAATGTTGCTGTTTAAAAGGAGCTTAAGAAATTAATCTATATTCTTTTATAACTACGGTAGTCTTTGTGGTGTTAGAAATACGTACTAAATTACATTCATATACTTCAGTTTAGAGGTAGTGTTGTAAAAGTAGGACACCTAGACAACACTATCTGATTACTCAAAACATGTCCTCGGGAAGAGTATTTTAAACAATAAGTTTACAGTTTACATTTATCAATACTATTAAATAACGTGTTGTAACAGTATTAAGTGAAAAACTTTCCCAATGCCTATTAGGAGAGTTAAAGTGAACAAAGACTTATCCATGAACAGGAACCGTAGTTAAACATTTCTCGCAATATCTGTTCTAATAAAAATAATCGGAAAGGCACTAATTCACCATTATTCTCTTTACTTTGAGCAAAACTTCCGAAAAATTAAGAACTTCGATTAAACTGAATGTTTGGAATTGGAACAATATTTAGTGCAATGGTGTAGTAAAGTTCCTGGCAAATTCTCAGTTCGACAACTATTTTTATTGTGATCATCGCGTTATTCGGTAAATTAATAATAAATAATAATACTAACTTTATTTATAGTCATCTTATCGCACTAATTCGATTGATTGTGCCCATAAATACCATGTAGGGTATAGTAGCAATAAAAATTAGCTAATACTTTTCTTGTATTTCTAGAGATGCGAGGTCAGTTAAATAAGCGAAATATTGTATTTTCACTGTCCAGTTCAACAAAATATCTAAAAAAGAGAAAGGTTTCATTGCAGAGATAATCGATTTAATTTTTTTTAAACATTGTGTATCCTTTTACGTTGTCTGAAAACGACATTTCATTACTAAACTAAGAAATTGTGATAAGCAGATGTAATAATCTCTAATTAAGAAATATAGTACGGCGTAAAAAATAAAACATTTTTTGATTCATTTACTGGGGCTAAGCACGGTGACCTTATTATTCTGTTTTTGATTCGCAACAATTATTTAAATTTCGTGGGTTACTGTCAGGCAACACGTTAACTTTAAATTTTAAATGGAGCACGTTGTATATTTTACGGTAAGAGGTATACATTTAATGCATCTATATCAAAGTGTTACTAATAATTCACTAAAAATTTCCACTGACATAGGCAAGTTGTAATAAATCCGTAAACGTTGGACTTGATTATTTTATGGCTGTAATCATCTGAAATACAGGGTGAATCTTAAATGGCGGAAAATATTTATATCACACGATTCTGCATCAAAAACTGAGCGAAAAATTCTACAAACGTTTTGCTCGAAAATGTTTAGTTTTTGAAGAAATCTTAATTAAAGTTTTGTAAACTTAGCAACACTGCGTGGTCACTCGTACTGAGCTGTGTGTTAGGTTGCCTGCGATTCACATAGCAACGCACTTGATTTAAGGCTGATCTAACCCAAGCGCAGATTTCAAATCTGCCCCTTTGTTTTGGCTATAACGCAACCAACACTACAGCTTGTCTTACTTCTATATTGCAGGGGTTGAATTGTCTACCTGTTTTCGTACCCTTATTTTACGACTTCAAAGAACGATAAATCAACGTGGGCAATAAACAAATAGTAAACGTGCCTTGTGGTAGATATAATAATGTTTTTTCACTACTAGTAATATGGCGTAGCATTTTGACACATATTAGAATGCCGTGAAATTCAATTTCTCTACCTTGGCGCAGTGACAGGTAAATAATTTTTCGTTATTAACCACTGCTGTATAATGAACAAATTTATATTTTTTGAGTATCCTGTAACAATTTCAAAGAGAATTTTGTTATAACACGATCAAGTATTATGGGGAAATTCTATTTAATGGTATTTTATGCATTGAAATCGTTGTTTAAAACAATTAATTTAATTTTAAAATCTTTGATATATTTGAATATACGTTTTTCGCGTCGTAACAAATGAGAAGTGTGTCAATATAAATTTCGCCGATGGCAGAACAACGCAACGTTAAAAAGAGAAAATTGTTAATAATTTCAGTATTTTAGATGAAACGAGTGCTTAAACACCAATTTTTGAATGCTATGTATGCTTTCATATAAAGATCTTTCGATTTTTCAGGCAGTAGCTTATCTATTACCTGATCTGCAATTTCCCGCATTTCGGGCGGTGTACAGTTTATAGCTTCGCTCGTCATTTTAACAAAGCAGCCACAAAAAAACTTACTAAAAGACTCAAAAAAAGTATAATAAACTTTAATGTCAAACTTTATTAACCATTTTCAAACAACTGTCATACCAACAAAACAAAAAACTGCCATTTGTTTTATAATTTGAAATAGGTAAATACAGGTTTAAGTTAAAATAGTCATTCAATTGACAATTATAAGAGTTTATGTTACTAGTAGTGAAAAAAAAAGTATATACACCCTTTTTAATTGCATTACTCTCTCTGGGAATGCTATACCATCAAATTTTAGTCCAGAAAACTATGGCTGAACTAATACCTATTCTCAGTTCCTCCAGTTTTAACCCCAAAACCTTTCTTTGTTCAATGTCGTATCAAATGTCGTCAAATGTCGTCAAATTGAACTGAAGGTAACACTAAGATAATGCATGCCGGCCTCGGTGGTCTAGTGGTTAGCGCGTCTGCCTTTAGATCCGAGGGACGCGGGATCGAACCTGGCTGAGGTCGGCGAAATTTTTCTAGCGGGGAAAAATCTAAAAATGCGCCTTCTGTCGGATACAAAGTAAAGCCACTACGATGTGTGACACGTTAAAAATCACTACTGGAGTTGGAATTACGCCAGATAGGCAAAATTCTTAGTTAGAATGTACAATGGGCCAAATGTGGCCTAAGTGCATAGAGATGCTTGGAAAACCGCGTCCTAGATCTCGCTCTTTCAAATCGTCATCATCATCAAGATAATGCATGCAAAGAGAATTAAACACGGCGTTTTGATCAGCAAATTGTCACAGAAATATCATTAAAAGTCAAATTACTTAAAATAAAAAAACTACGTCAAAGCCTACGTTTGTTTTAAAATGGGAAATTTGGATTGCACGTGGTTGCAACATTTTTGGAAAACGCCAGCATTGCAGAAGCTTTAAACTTCGGATGGAAGTTCTGGGTAAACCAAGCGTATGATGACTACAATTACAGATTGGCGATTCCTTTTGTTGATTAAACTATAGTTAAAAATCAATTTCATAAAAATATCGCACGATAAGGAACCCGGAATCCAACTTAAGACTGCCGATAACTCCTCATCTATGAGGTTAACAGGAAATTGGTATAAGACTTTATCGCTCCATTTTTGATCCAGAATCAGATGTTATGTCTATTATCCGCCATTTAAGATTCACCCTGTATAATAGACATAAATGTTCATGTGCTTACTAATATAATAATTTGCTTTTTCAAAGTATGATCGTTAGTTCTGAACAGTAAAAAAATCTTAAGAATCTAAGTGCAAACGGTGTTCCATTCTCCCTGAAACACTCTGTATAAAGGATAGTTTCCATAGATTAAATACGATACAGAGTTTTACTACTAAATTGAATTCTATTGTATAGAAAAGTTGTTATAATGTTGTTGTGGTTTGTTGGTTTGTGGTATGGTGGGAGCTCAATTTGCGGAGCACCTGTTTTCTGGGAAACGTTTTATATTAAAAAATCTTGTATTTACAATCCGCTAGAAACAATCTAGTTCGGACACCTGCGGAATTTGTGTTGTTCGGGTTTCACGCTAAATTGTAGGCTCCCCTTGTTTCTACCTTATCGCTGAAGAATAGCAGGGGGCAGAGAAAACTCTGACGGCCAGCAGTGGAATGTGAAAAGTTGTTGACGATAATAAATTGTGTTATTCATAAAGCAAGTAAAGTTAGTTATAGACACATCCTCTAAACCTATTGTGCATATGATATTGTCGAACTTCAGAGCAAACCTTTATTTATGATAGTTTCACTTAAATAGAATCTAATCTAAAGTTTTTAATTGATACATGAATAAATAAATATATAGCGTAATATATAAAAATAAAAGTTAGTTTTAGTTAATTGACATAAATCTATTTCCAAAGCCATGAACATTTTTACAGAGCATGTTCCAAGAAGACGATATATTAAGGTTATTCTCAGGAAATATATCTTATAAAATAATAATTCATTTATTTAATTTTACTGTGCGGAACAATTTAATTGATGTTAGATTGTATTACTATGACAAAAATAACCAACTCTTCTACATTTTCCTTTTCCTTAATTCATTTGTATTAAACACCGTAAGCAACTGTAAATCCATGAATCGACTCAATATGCTAAAATAAATATGTTTTTTTTGTAACAACAAGTTATGATAATCTTGATAAATATGCAAGCCACGAAAAATTGGAAAAAATAATTTAATATAATTTGTATTAATTCCTGGGATATTCATGTAGTAGTTATTCTGTAAACACCTTTTTTTTCTTTGTCCTAACTGTAACTGTTGTATTGTATTGTATTTGAAAGAGCGAGATCTAGGATGCGGTTTTCCAAGCATCTCTATGCAATTAGACCACATTTGGCCCATTATACACCGTAACTAAGAATTTTGTAAGTAAGTAATTCCAGCTCCAGTAGTGATTTTTAACGTGTCACACATCGCAGTAGCACGGGACCTACGGCTTTACTTTTCATCCGACAGAAGGTGCACTTTCAGAGTAAGATAATAACAACACAATCAAATTACCAATTGCTTGTTTGTTTTGTTTTTCAAACTCCACCCTGTAATAACGGGATATTGATTTCGCCGGACATGCTATTATACGAGATAAGTTTGTAGCTGAGTGATTGATATTCACAATTTCGTACTTCTTTTTGCGATTATTATTCTCTCCTAACTCATTTGTCTCTGTATAGCTTCAAATATTTTAAATTAACAATACCTTTTAAGTCATTTCCTCTTTTACCTTGAATTGTATTAATTGACGTAGTCAATTTTAAATATAATATTGCTTAATTTAAAACAGTTGTGTTTATTACATAATTAGTTTATCCACGGAACATATTGTTAAGTCAATTTATATGGTGCTAATCTACTCGCATATCTGAAATTAATTTTGCATTTTTTATTTTTCCCATTATAAATTACAATATTTACGAAATACCTATAAAATCAAATATAGATTGTTCTTCATATCTAAAATGTACTTACAAACTGATTAGATATTCAATCATAGTAGCTGTTCTGGCTAAGTTAAAAATGAAATTGATACTTGGCGTATTTTAGTTGGCATTGTTCTTATGTTAAAATTTGGAAGGTACCTTATGTACAAGGACTGTATTTCTGAATTACACTTGTGCTAAACTTTACTGGACGATTTATCACATTAAGAGCATTAGTAGATAATTTTCAGGGCAGTTTATTGCCCATATAAATTTTTTCTTAAGGCTGTTGTAATTCTTTAAGAACTATTTATGTACTTTTTAAAGCTATTAAGATGTCCGGCTACTTGCTTTAAAGCTTTAATCTGTTACGGAACTGTTTCACGTTTTATATGTAAGGATTTTAACTGTTCGTTTATAAAATCAGAAAAAGTACCTTTTCTTCATCCTTTAACTGTTTATAAGTATTTAAAGATAATAATTTAACTTTCTTGCTATCGCTATCTAAAAGCTAAAAAGCTTCGACCATGTATTTTCCGTAATTACACTTTCTTTAAAATTCAAGCTTTTAACTTTCAACCGTCTGGGCAGCATTTTAATTTCGTTTGAGTTATATCTATTTCTTATCCATAAAACGATAGAAACAGAACCTAGCTTAATCTACAAAATTTATTGTATGTGTTAATGCTGGTTAGATTGTAGGGTAGGTAATTAATATCGGTGTTATGTAATTAATAATTTATTATAAAGGTTTTCCAGTTAGCTCCAATAAAGCACTTTAATCTCGCTTCACGACGCCTAGTTTCCTTTGTTTGCTTGAAATTGTTTGCCAACTTCATTGTGAGCGAACCTAGAAATATTCCACGTAGTATATAATTTCTCCGAATGTCTGTGCTGGTTTGAACCTTATTAAGATAATTTTGGATCGTATTTAATTAACGTTGGGTAATCCTAGTAGGACAGTTAACTGCAGTCCTAACAGAACACAGTTTGAGCTATTAGGACCAAAACAATAATTTAAATGCTGACTATTATATTAACACGATTAATTATTATTATTATACTGTAAATGCTTTCAGAATAGTGAAAAATGTGAGAGTTTGAAATCACCAAAGTTTCTGATACGAAGTATAATTTAATAATAATAAGTTTTTCTGTGATATTTTTCATGTATTTTTCACTTCTATATTCAACATAAGGGCTGATGCATAACCGAATGTAAAAATAGAATACCAAAAGGCACGCTACGAGTACATCAATGAACTTTTTCTTCAAGAAGGCTGCCAATCGCCATAAATACCACGGAATTAAAAGACAAAAGTCGTCTAATCGGCAATTTTCTTCTTTGAAATTTGCTGAAAGGTCAGAACGCTCCGAATTTTTCGTAAAATGAGGGCTTCGGCTGCCAGCTGATTGCGGATTTATTTTTCAAGTTTTTGTAAATTTTCTTTCGACACCTTAAAGGTAACATATCAATCTAGGACTGTAATGGAATACTTTTCTTATTTTCGAGCAATTCTTCGTATAAACTGGCAAATAAAAATGTGAAAAATGACCTATTTTCTGAACCACATTACAGACACACTAAATCATATTTCGCAAATCTGTTTCATTACAGTCCTAAAATGAATGTTTTTCTTCAGATGTAAATGAAAAAATCTTTAAATAATGCCAAAGCAATGACGTAATTTGTTGAGAGCTATACCCTTACATCAACAATTTTTAGAGTACTTATGAGCGGTAAGATGGCGCTAACTAGTGTCGCTGCCTTGTAACTATCGTTAGCCCCGCCTACTAATTTTTCGCCTGTGGAAGATGCAATTTCGCTGTGCTCTCGGATTCTCGATGTTTTATTGAAGGACCTCCCGCATTTTTCGGATATTGTAAATTTGGAAATATTCAAATGCGCTTAGCAAAAAACCATAACGTACCTATTCTATGTAAGAAGTTATTAAAAGCATTTTACGTACCTAGCATTAAATGTAACATCTTATACAAGAATTAAGATAGAAAAAAATGTTTTTGGAAAGAAAACAACGAAAACAGTATAAAATATCGAGAAAAAAACGATAACAATGATAGCCGAATGTTTTTGCCTCAGAAATAAACAAAAATCGTTAATAACAAAAACAGAAGACACCAGTTATATGAAAATATGAAATTGTAAGAAAATGTGGGCATAGTGAAAATGCAGACATCTACCTACGCCTTTCGTTTCTTGGCACTTTTCTTTGCTTGCTCAATATAGGCAGGTTCTCTTATTGGCATGTTTCTGGTGCGTTTTGGATCAATTAATTCGGGCAACAAGCAATCCATGTAAAAACGGGTTAAATTTGGTTCCATTTTTAAGGACCAAAACTCGTCGTCCCTAAAAATTACCTCCGTCTTCATTCCCTGTGGC
>JABXWE010022240.1:0-12085 GCA_014611495.1 Limonius californicus | reverse complement strand
TTGACCGATTTTTGATCTTCGTTCAATCTTTTGTTCACGTCAATCGGATTTTTCGATTGGTAAGTGTCATCCATCTTTATTTGAACATGCTAGCCTAACGCATTCTTTATTCATTAATTTAGACAACAAGTTGGGGGCTGTAAGCTTAATTTAAACAACAAGTTGGGGCTGTAAGCTTTCGCCACAGTTACGTTTTGAATTGCTGAATTCGCTGTCTGCGAGAAATTGGAACTCAAAGCCGTACCGGCCGACACATCTAGAGCACGTGTGGACGTGAAGCTGCTACAGGATTTTCCGATCAGATGAAAGCATTCAGGAAAGTGATTTCAATTCGTATTATTTATTAATTTCGGAGTCGAGTTAATTGCTCGTTGTTTAATTTGTACTGCTTCCGAGTTATAATTTAATTTTCAAATTCTTTCACGTGTTTGTGAACCATTGTTTATCTTAATACTTTTGTATATTAGCGTGTTACGTATTTCGTGCATATTAACGTAAATTTCACTTGATATATACAGGGTACGTCATCTGGAGCTGTAATATTGCGTTTATACGGATTTGTATCTAGGATATTTTGTGTTTACAGAGCGCTTATATCGATGAAAGTACTTTCAGCGGATAGGGTGTTATTTGCTTCTTAAACGCCGTTTTTATTTTCAAACGCAGTATTTTTACATTGCTCGTTTACTTCAAATTTTATTTAACACTATATTAAGTGAATTGTACGTGTGGTGTGTACTTATACAGGGTTCTAGTGCATATTAGCACAGTTATTGTATATGTTACTGGGGAAATTACTTTATTGGTGTTTTTTTTGCATCATTAAATTACCGTTGTTGCAATTGGTCTTATTATTTATTGTTACCCTATCTCTGATAATTTTGTAAAGACGAAGCAATTAGGTAAGTGGAGAACCCGAGGTCCAGCTTACTCTCAATCTACATCTGGATTAATGTTAGCATATTTTTTTAAGCTGGTGGCGCCCTTTTCAAGGTGATTGACGAGGAGTTAATTACTTTATTTATTCGACTTTATTTTGTGAACCGCCCATCTTCGATTGAGGTTCCGGGAGGCTGACATTAATCAACGAATTACTTATCTAATTTACAGGAATTTCCTTAGGAAATTATTGGAAGGCGTCATATATTTTTTATCAAATTGTGTATGCAGCCGATGATAAATATTAGCATTTTTATATATTGTATATTGTATTAAGGTCTACGGTCATAAAATATTTTTAAACATGGATTGAAATAATTCAGTTATACTAAAGTACTACTCCGCGTTTCTCAATAACAAAACAATGTAAAATTATTATCAGGGTTAACCCTCAAACTTACAACAAAATAAAACAATAAAACAATTTTCCGCGTTCTTTTATCAGATCCAAATCAAGCCAAGAACATTAGCAGGGTATGTGCAATTGACTGCAAGAAATAATAGATCCGATTGTGTTTAAGGGGACTGTTGCACGCATTTTCAAGGGACCCACATCACAAAGCAATAAAGGGCGCGTTTTAAATTGTAGAGCGAATGTGTAGTGTAACAGTTGGTGTGTGTTCTTGTAATCTCAAGTGAACTCGAGAAATGCACTTGCTGCACCTTTTGTGCAAATTTTTAAACTCTTTGATGTTCCTTTTTGTTTATACTTTGCATGTAGTGCTGAATTAAATAGAAAATGGGTTCGCTAATTTATGAAAGTACGAACTAAACTATTACAGCAATAATTTTATAATGTACAATTTGAGTTTTGTTTGGAGCTACAATGTTAATTTACTTATAAATAGTGTATATAAAATTATGGAAACGAAGGACTGTTATTCTTCTTAATATACCTACTAAATATAAAAGTCGGATACATCTTGAAATATTGCATTACTGTTACTTCGTTCTAAGAATATTAAACATTCAATGCTAATAGTTGATATACTACTTATTTTAGAATAAAATCGTCTTACAGTTTTTGCTAGAGAACCTCACCTAGTCTTCTTTTTCTACCGTTTTAGATATACCCAGTAGAACATTCACAATAATCATTCTAAAATTTGCTAATAATATAACACGCTGCACATATATGCCAAGAGATTAATCAATATAGCTGTTACTTTAGCAGTAAACATATTCAAGAAAAATCTTCACTGAAGTAAGTTGTGGCTAGAAATCAACTGGTTTCAAGTCAGGCGATTTGGACAACCAGAAGATAAAAAAATACGTAAGTACAATTCAATATTGGGATTACTTGTTAAACATTATAATAATCTAAACATGTACGTCACTTAGATAATTATGTTTTTGGACAAATTTTTAAACTAGGAACTTTACTGCAAGCCCATTTGTTGTTATTACAAGATCTGGAATTTTTAGGGGAGAAAAAAACTGAAAATAGATTGATTTTTCTCAAGGAAAGTTATAGAAACACCGAACAACGGATAATATGTCAGAAGTAAAACAAAAACATTTCTTTATCTCAGAGAATACCGTACTAAACAGAAAACTACGACATACTTCTTAAGCTTTATTTAGCTTCCGACGTGTATTAAATTATTTAAATGAGAAATAAATCGTTAACAATATTAATCTGCGTAGCCATTTTTACTGGCAGCTACTATGTAAAATGGAAAGGTTAAACGTAATATAGTAACCAATGTCAAACTTGCAGTATTACTACACATTGAACAAAACACCTCATCTCTATTGATTTAGTCTAATTTGATTTACCATGTAGTTTCCCTGTTTTATTCGTTGTTAGCATTTTCGGTAATATATTGTGTGATCATATGCCCCAAAGAACATAGAAAGAAAACTAGTGTTTTAAAGGTATATGAATATTTTTAGTTAATTTAACAGACCAAAGTAGTTATCCCCGAAATAAAAACGCTGGTAGAAAAGGAATTTGGAATTTTACTGAGAAACCGTACTCCATATTTTGGAAGGTTTTTAGGGATAAACCAAACAATTTAGATAAAAGACTGAACTGGATCACAAATTTTGCAAAAATGGTAAACATTCAAGGCGTACCATAAGCGTAATTTATTATTTTTATACTTTTGAATAATAAACATTTTTTAAGAATAATACTGGAATACCTGAAAAATCAATGCAAGTAATTTCTTAATATTACTGAGTATC
This sequence comes from Limonius californicus, assembly GCA_014611495.1. Classification (NCBI taxonomy): domain Eukaryota; kingdom Metazoa; phylum Arthropoda; class Insecta; order Coleoptera; family Elateridae; genus Limonius; species Limonius californicus. The sequence continues at coordinate 8,956 of JABXWE010022240.1, read as the reverse complement.
CTGCAATGTCCTAACAAATATCATACGAGTATTGTTCAATAGACACATGTTAGGAGGCTGTAACAAAATTTTAAAAAAAATTCCCACAAATATGAAGGCGTGAGGACCCACTGTCGTACTTGCCTGTAGGTTCCATGCTGGTAAAATTCTTGTGGTTGTTGATGAAACCATTCTCTAACGACAGTCTGCACTTCAGCGTCCGAAGTGAATCGCTGTCCCTTCAGCGATTGTTTTAATGAGCCAAAGACATGAAAGTCGCTGAGGGACTGTGAGGCGGGTGCTCTAACACTTTCCAGTACATACATATAAGCATGTCTTAAATCACTTGGGTGCTATGGGGGCGAGCATTATCATGCAAAAGAATGACACCAGTTGTAAGTTTACCCCGACGTTTATTCTTGATGCTGACACGTAAACCTCGTAAGGTGTCCGCGTTTCTTTCAGCAGTCATGTTAACACGAGGTTCTTTAAAATCCAACAGTACTTCACCTTGATAATTAAAAAATACGGTTAACATTATTTTTCCAGTTGAAATCTGAAATCGGAATTTGTTCGGCTTCAGAGAATCTGCATGTTCTGACGCTTCGATTCCGGTTCATACTGATACCAAGATTCATCACTGACAACGATCCGGTGTAAACAGGTATTGCCTTCTTCTTGGTAGAGCATCAAATGCTGCAGTGACAATGCTGAACGAAAATTCTTTTGGTCATTAGTAAACAGCCGTGGAATTCACTGAGCTGCAACTTTGTGATAATCAGAAGTATGAATAATGGAATGAACACTTTTTATATTGACGTTTAACATTTCAGGAAGTTCTTTGACTCTAATGCGTCTAGGTATTTGCACGTAAAGCAGTTTCCTCATATTTTCATCTGAAGGTGCATCACGACCATGTCCTGAACTAGCCAAATTTTTAGTTGACTTTCTTCCTTGTTGCAGTTTTCTTCACCGCTCAACCACTGCCTTGGTAGAATAACTATAGTCACCATAGACAGCTTTCATCCTTTCATGGATTTCCAGTGGCTGACGTCGTTCGACGGATAAAAATTGAATAACAGCTCGCATATCATTTTTGGGCGGATTTTTTGTAGTAAACGCCATTTCCGAGCTCTATAAAAATGCACACAAAGGAGCAATCGCAAAGAAAGTTGGCAGACACCTTACTAAAACGTCAATAAACACTTTCAACAACCGCATGCAAATGTCGTCATGATCAAACGCGTTTCTATTGAACAATTCTTGTATTTACAACCAAGTAAAACGAGCAAGAAGGCAAAACGGAAAACTTTGTAAGAATTTGGAGATGAGGAAAATCAGAGATACAAGACTGACAACAGACAGTTCCGGAGTAGAATAAAAGCAATGAGAGGACAAACCAGGAATATAACACGATGAATAGAAGATGCAAATAGTAATCAGATAGAACCAAAATTGATCAAGATACTCGAGGTGTAGAGGGAGCACTATAGGAAGAAATTTGACACAGAATGTGATAAAGAGATTTAAAAACTGGGACTAGAAATACATGTGGGGGGCACAATACAGATCCGGAATTGATTAAATCCATAGTGAAAGAAGGAAGGACATAATTATGGAAAATGTGTAATAAGACATGAGAACTGATTGATGTCCAGTCAGCATTCAATACAGTTGATCATTTAGAAATGTTTAGAATAACTTGGAATACCAAAGCAATAGGTTAAAGTGATATGAAGTATTTACAAGACAGAGATAGGAGAGTACAAATAAATGGAGAGAGATTTGAGGAATGGAAAAAGAACACAGGAGTACTTTGTTGTTTCTTCTTATAGTAGCTATATGTTAATTAAAAGCACAAAGATAAAACACAACAATTTCACAGAATAATAGGGTACAGAAATCTAATGTTGATAAAAATGGAAAGCTTGATGTATGGAGACGATATAGTATTTACAGCAGACTCTAAAAAACATCTAACAGTTGATCAATATCTGGGGAGTAGGTCAAAGTGATAAAGTGAGAGGAGGAAATAACACCGAAAATATGAAAGTATTTTGTAAAAGCTAGAGTTGCAGATAGTGGCAGAGTATGAGTGTCTTGAACGTGTGACAACAAATGTTGGAAAATAGATAGGAAAATAACAAACAGAGTTCAAGGGAGTACTTTAAGACAAATACGAAAGTAAAATAAATCCGGCGGAAATTTAAGATTAAGAAAAATAGTGAAAACAAAGTGGAACTACATAGAAAGAGCGGACATCAGAAGATGCATATAACAGAAGTTAGTAGTGCCCAAAATATGAAAGAGTAAATTGTAAATTGAAATGGTTTTGTCACAAGAGTGGATGAAAATAGCCCGATTCATAGTATAATGGAGCCAGGCAGGGATAAGAAAATAAGGCGGGAAAGACCCAGCAGACGTGGACAGACGCCGTGGTAGAAAAAGAAAGAAAAGTGAGAAAAATAATGGGAAATGAGTATACTAGCCAAGAAACGAAAGGAATAGAGGAAGTGTGGAGGGTTAAGAAATAGAACAAAAATATGACGTTCTATAAGGGCTCATAGAAAAAGGGAATAAGAAGAAGACAAATACTTACAAATGAACAATATTTTAGTTTAAAATATTTACAAATACGAATGTAACATATTTTAGTTTCCATAAATTTATTAAACGAATCCTCACTTTCATTTCCAGGTAGATGAAGATTCTGTGTAACATCCTTTGAGAAACAAATAGAGTTGGGTAGCTATGTCGTTCTCAAAGCATGTAGTAACCTATTAATACCTCCGTTAAATATGAAATGTGTTTGTTGCACGCTACAATTTATTATTTTATGCAACTGTGGATTCATTTGAAGGCACATTTGGTTGTAAGAAATAGTATTATAATTATTGTTTCTTCGAACTGTTTTGATTGTGAATATACAAGGTGGGCCCGAAACAATACAAGAAACGAAACTGTAAATGTACTTAACTATAATAATATTAATATAATACAGTTTTTTTAGAGACAGCCGTGGGCTAGAGATTTGCGCGTTAGACTTCTACGCTGAAGGTCTTGGGTTCAATTCCCAGTGCCGGAACATCAAATTTTTAACGGCCGTTCTCCTCGCAAGGCAATGGCAAACCAGCGAGGTATTCTGTCTAGTAAATATGCTCAGGCGTAGGAGAGAAGATCGCTACGTCTCGTAAGAGATGAAGTACTCGAAGAAGAATACAGTTTCGAAATTTGTACGTATGCAGAAAAAGTTAAAATTTGTGATATTTATTGTCACCGTAGCTACGTTACTAGGTGATCTTTCAACATGCGGTTTATTTAACTAGTAGACATCATATTTAAGATGGAAATAAAGCAAAAAGGAAACAGAAGAACTGAAATTTTCAAAGTAGATCAAAAATACGGTAACATCAACTTACGTTTATGATATACGTGAACATAATTTAGTGAATTGTTTTTACCTTCTTACAAACCACCATCCTTTAAGAATATAATGCACAGTGCCAAGATAAGTGCAATAAATTTGTTTTGTGCTATACTACATGCATTGGCTGTAGCGTGCTGTCCAGCTTTCAGGTAGATGGCTCTAAGCTCTAGAAAAGTTACAATTTACCATGTTGGTTTATTAAGGGGATCCTAAAGCGACTTGGCAACCAAAAATTGTAAGTATTTTTTACATCGACTTCAATATATTGGTTTCCCTATCTACCATGTGGCTTAGGGCCATCCGCCTGAAAGCTGGAAAACGAACTGCAGACAAATTGATATATGATACAATAAAGTTAATTGGTAACAGACTTACCATTGTTCCGATTGTGAGAAAATCAGATAAGTTTTGAGATAGGGGTTTTGTACATTATGTTCTTAAAGGCTGGTAGTTTGCAATATGGTGAAAAACTTTCAGAAATTATGACTATACATATCCTAAAAGTAGATTGATATTACGGTATTTTTGCGCTACCTTTGGCCATTTTTATCACAACTTCCTATTATTCTCATTTCAATGTTCAACATGTCTACCAGCTCAAACAAACCTCAATTGGAGACGTCGCTTATCAACGTAGCTATGGTGACAATAGGAAATAGAATGTTAGGCTATTTTGAGTCACTTCAGTAGCCCATAAATTAAACGTAAAATATTTTCAGAATTATGAAGTAGTTTACAATATAGTTATTATAATAAATAATTATGTGCCTTTTAATTGTGTTAATCAGACTATAGTGATGAGCGTATCTCGCATAAAATCATTCGAAATATTGGATTATGCATATATCTCGAGATATCTCGAGATGCTAGTAATTCTTTCGAACGATGAAAACTTCTTGAATACGTTTATTTAGTGGCGCGAATAAAACAATTCAAAATATACGGTTATGCAGCATCACCGAGGTGTTAATAATTCATTCGAATGATAAAAACTTCTCGGACTACTTTCATTTCGTTGTTGGGTGATAATCTAAATATCGTTTGTGTCGGTACATAATTTGAGTAGTATTCGAATGAATTTGTTATTCGAGAAGATACTAAAAGATAAATTATAAAATAACATATTTATTTGATTTGTCTTGTGTCGCATGAGCAGCTGAGTTAGCAAAATAAGTTTTTACAATTTCAAACCAAGCAGGCTTAACTTACGATTATTTATTTGTACTTTTCCATACTTTAATTAAAAATATTAATTGTAGAATTTTTTAGATTGATTATTATTGAACTACATATGTTATTGTCTCAAACTAATTAAATAATAGAACAATTTCAGCAATTTACGTGACTATTTAAAAATATCTAATAAACAAAATATTTTTATCTAAATCTTTTACGATCATTTGTAATCTCTCCGACTTTTCATATTACCTTTCTGTTTACAAAATTTAACTTCTAACTTGGTCGTCATGATTGCGCTTATAAAGCTATAAATTATTAATTAGTTATAATAAAATAATTAGAACTATCGTTAATCTTTACTAATCTATAATATAATACGGACAACCGGAAAATAATAATAATACAGATCAGAATCCAGTCGAAAAAGCAATTCGAGACAAGAGCGGGAGTGCCAGGGATTCATCATTCGAAAGGCAGGATGCCAGACATTTCTCGTATTGTCGAAATTTTTGATTTGAATGATCAATTCGATTGAAAATCCCGATTATTCAAATCATTTGAATACTAACCATTCGATTATACCCTTCACTAGAATCTTGGACTAACTTACCCGAATTGTGTAAACTACTTGTTGCAAACTAGTGTACCTAATGGTCGCAATAGAATAGGGCAGTTTCTACTAAGGTTCCCCACTACTTAATTAATCCATTTTTAAATTTTTGTATCCATTTTGGTTTGCGGATGCAGATGATCACTTAACGTTTAAGTAATGAACTGTATCTGACAATAAATTATTTTTGTACCCTGTTTTATCGCAAGAAATGAATGGACCATGTTAATGTATCTGTAATAGCCTTGAATTAATTAGTAAATGAACAATAAATTTTACGAGGAATTACTGTAGTTTATAAATATCATTTTGATGAAGTTTTGTATGCCTGGGTAGATGCCTAAATAGTTCATAATAAATTGTGTAGTTAGGTAATTCTTGATTTGCACTAGGTACAGCATGTTGCCAATCTATAAAGCTTTAAGTTTAATCTAAAATATGTAAACTTAAGAGCGACCCTATTTGTTAAGCATTTTGCAGCTAAATATACATAAAAGTAGCTAAGAAAAAAAAAAGAAAAAAAAAATGAGCACAATTAGCTAATATCAGAAATTTCATTCAGAATGAAGAGTTTTTATCAATAATTTAACCGTGAGTGACAAATCACATTTTTTATTGGGTAGTAAATAAAATAATATGCAAAATAAACTATATCAGACATCGGAAAACCCTCAGATTCTTTGGCAGTAACTACTGCATTGCTTGAAAATCACTGTTTGGTGTGGAATGAATTCACAAATCATTGTATTTATTTGAAGATGATAACGGATATGCGATTATTGTCACTGCAGAACTTTTGTTAAAATTATTCAAAACTTTGCCACAAATGCAATTAGTCGATTAGGCTTATGATTTCAACGGATTCAGAATGGTGCTAGACCGCATACGTCAAACCTAGTCATAAAAGTTTTAAGACAAATGCTTTTTAATCAATTAATTTCACAATTGTGTCCCACTCGTTCCCTCGATTTGGCCCCTGCAACTAATTCCTCTGAGGGTAATTAACAAAAAGTGTACAGCAACCAACCCCAGATATGACAGCTGTTAAAAAATAACATCAGACAAACTATTGCTGAAATTCCAGTATAATTACGCAAACTAGTAATTGAGAATCTTTTGAGACGTGCACAATTGTGTATCAATAGCAGTGTTACATTTACATGTCATTAATACTTGAAATTCTTATAAAAGTTATATGTTTGTAGTTTTATTTAAGATTAAATATAGTATACAGTTTCAGTTTGTTTTGTTCATATATGCATTTAAAATAGGGGCACTCTTAAGATTACTAGTGGCGACTCGCTAAGTGAAGTAAGTGAAGTGCGTCTTCACCTAAAGTTTTTATTCAATCGCGAATATTTATTTAAATTACATAACAAATTATTTACCGGCATTACACCTATTAGGAGTCGTCTATTTATGACATACATACTCCTAGATACAATAAGCTTAGTGAAAACAAACAAAAATTTAAATTTTAAATGCAGTCCGTCGAGCAACGACCATAAAAAATCTTACCTACAACACTCGAGCAATTGTATCGAAGAGTCTGCCTAAAACGTATTTTAACTCTGCACTTATACCTTCGTTGCCATGGTAACCTCTACGTCGATATCTACATTCGGTTCACGGTGAATCGCGCAAGTGAAGAGTTCAATCGCAATCAGCCGCGGAACTGCGTGTTCGGGTTTGACCGTCGGTTTTTAAACGATTTCACCTAATTTGAATTCACATTTTTAGCTCTAGTATTTAATGATATTTTCTCTCTCACTGACATATTATTTGATGTTCCTCAAAAGAAATCATTGGATATTAATTTTTGTGTTACCAAAATAAATATAACTATTGAACTATTAAAGAGGAAAACGAATGACGATTTCTTTGATACACTCTTCGGAAAGACTAAGGAAATAGAAATAACACAAATCGATATTTCTAAGCGCCCTAAGCGAGAATACGCTATGTTTACAAATAATGACATTAGAGGAAAGTATAGAATTTTGTTTTACGAAGTACTAGATCACATTATAATGGAAATGGAAGATTTCAAGACTGCGATAAGTTACAATTCATGATACTACGAAATTCGAACAAAATGATTCGCATTTTCCGTCTAAAGAATTTGAAAGTTTAGGTCAATTTCATGGCAAATGTTTACAAAAAGTCAGCGTCTCAAAAACTAATTAAATCTTCTTTATGCCGGTAAAAGTTATGGCAATCTACAGACCCAAGAATTACTAGAAAATCTCAATGAGAACAAAGAAATTTTTACCGAAGCCTAGAAATTGTTTTGCCTCATATTAACTATTCCGTCGACAAGTGCATCAGTGGAAAGAAGATTTTTTGCCTTAAACGAATAAAAACGTACTTAAGAAATGCAGTATCTCATGATAAGCTTTCTTCTTTGGCAAATATTTCAATTCAAAAAGAACTCTTATTAGAATTAATAAAAAATCAACCATTTTACGAAGACACAATAAATAATTTTGCTACGTTAAAGGACAGAAATATAGACTTGGTCTACAAAATTAGGTAAGTTGACATTGAATTATATTTTTTCTATTTGTTATTATTAGGGTTATTATAATAACACTTCACCTATTTTTTTACCCGCGAGCAGCCATTGAAGATTACATGACATAATGCTGTACGCAATAAATACGAATCAAAATAGTAATGAAGCTTTGTATATACTCAACAGAAAGACATTTTTAAATATACATTTGTTCACTTGTACTAATAAGCATTTTGCCTAAAATTCCAGTTCTAATTGTTACTTATAAAATTTACAAATTAAATAAAACCTTGCCTGAACTTGTTCTATTTATTAAGAAATTTCTGTATTCTAATGTTCTAATGTGTGCGTATGCCAAATAATTTCCAAAAACAAATTTAATAATATAACTGATTTTAAGGAAATTACTTAGTAAATATTGGGTTTATTGATAAATATGTGTCTTAAATACAATTGATTTATTGTAAGGTCTAAAATCTGCAAAACTGGAAACGGCGTTCTTTTCTACCTAATAGCGATTACATAAAGCATTGACACGAAATGTCGGGAGCTCGGCATGCAAGGAACAAAGAAAAAACCGCATCTTACGACAATCTGTCACTTAATGACAGCCTTCCGCTGACGCAACCGTGAAAATTAAAAAATATTTTGTCCGTGAAGGTCTACACATTGAAACCTTCCTGCACGAATCTCTGTATGACTCCACTATTGTTGCCAAAGCAATTGTCATTTAGACGTTCTTGAAACTTTGTTTGTCAACGTGGCCATCAATTTCTAAAAACATAAAACCTCTACATATCAATGCTGGATTAGGTAACCGTTTTCGCAATACTTAATCATAATAATTTAGTCCTCGTAGTTTGAAAAAAGTGAACCTCAGGTAGGACGCACGACATTTCCGAAGGAATTATTGGAAAATACATCAAATTACACGACATTACTGCAGTAATTTGTTGTTTGTTTGAAATTCGAAAAATACCAACAAGAACTCAAGATCAATTCATATACACTATCTAGAATCGACACATTTACAATTTTGTGATTATTAAACGTTATACAGTTATATCTAAATATTAGATCAGTATATATATATACCAGATACCAGAGTTTCTCAATAAAACATTGCTCTTCATAACACATAACTTTAACTCATTTGAAAAACAAGAAAAAATTAAAAAAATCATTTGTAATGATATGTGAAAAAATGTTAACAGTTGAGTGTCAGATATATAAAAAATTACCAGCT
>JABXWE010022236.1:0-11842 GCA_014611495.1 Limonius californicus | reverse complement strand
GCCAGAGTTATTAGAAGACTTGCCCCTTAATTTGCGTCAAACATGTTTTTCATGCACGATGGTGCACCACCTCATTTTGCACGTACCGTAAGAGAATATCTAAATGAACAATTTTCTGGTAGTTGGATTGGTAGGGGACAAGAAGCACCCATTCAATGGCCACCGCGGTCTCCAGATTTAAAACCTTGTGACTTCTTCATATGGGGAGCGTTAAAAACAAAAGTATACGAGGTACAAATTAATAATGCTGAACAACTGTGGGACAGAATTCAAAATGGTGTAAACGCACTACGAAAAAACGACAATGTTTTAAGAAGGGTGCATTTCAATTTTTTACCTCGTGTTGACCTCTGCATCAATGAAGGTGGAGGTCGCATTGAACATTTGTTGTAAAAAAGTTTTATTTTTGTGTCTACGGCCAACTAAATTTTGTAATACAATTCAACCTGCAATAATAATATCGGTTATCAGTGTTTGAGTAAACATTTTCTTTCTTCGAAACTATACGAATTACGGAGTTTTTACAAGAATCAAAAAAATGAAGCTAATGAATAAGTCTTCACCTTAAAAAATACATAGAATCGTATCATCATCCTTAAAAAAATTCTGAACAAATTTATCAGGGGGTGGGGGTGATTTTAACCCTTCTCCAATTTTCTTTGGGTTTCTTTCATTACTGAAAGTAGTGGCTTCCTTTGAAATACCCAGGTACCAAATTTCATTAAAATTGGTTCACACGTTTCCGAACAGCATACAAAAATGTGATTTTTTAAGTAAACTTTGAACTCCTCTCACGGGCAAACGGTACATTTTGGTATATGACAAAGTTGGGTCCAATCGACTTCTTTTGACTTCTAGAATACGTGGTAGCTCTATGTCCCAGGAGTTTTGGGACACCTTGTATATTAACGTATTTTTGAATTGGCACATTAATTATCCACAATATTTATAAATATTAACCTATACCTAAAATCGATGATTTCAGACATATTTTTACCTTCTCATTACAAACCATTGAATTATTAAACTTTTTATTTCTATCACATTTCGCAGTAGTGACTCGACAGATTTTGAACAGAGAATTCGGGGACAGGTTTACAGGTAGCGGCGGTCCCATCAATTGGCCACCTAGATCGTCATACTTGTCGAAAATGGACTTTTGTCTATGGGGGCCATATAGAGATTGTGCACCAGATCCCTGCAACTACTGAAGAAGATATGAGGCAACGTATAATAGATGCTTTTGGAACAATTTCCATCGAGTGGAACAGAACGGAGGTCACGTTGAATATTGATTATACATAAATACTCGAATTGAAATAAAAATGTTTTTTTTTTATTTACGTTTTTAATAATAAATGTTGCAACTTTATGTCAAAATCATAGCTACTAGATTAGATAGATATAAAAAGTTTAATAATTCAACGGTTTGTAATGAAAATGTAAAAATATCTCTGAAAATATTATGTTTAGGCGTAGCACAATATTCATAAAAATTGTGAATTAAGGTGTCAATTCAAAATATAATTAAAAACAAAGTGTTCCATTTAAAAAAATTGAGAAAAAGTTCTTTGAAACAAATTAAATTTGCGCTGATGTAGAAAACACCATGTATAATAAAATGAATTTGGTGATTGTGTCGTTTTAATACACCACTTGGCTACATAACTGCGAAATATTCATTCTTTATTAATCGTAATACTCAGGCACCAAATTATTTTGTTAAACCTATGTTGACCAAAATTTAGATAAACCCAGCAACGGCTCGTCCAAAATCAAAAAACAAGAAATTGAATTGGAAAGATAATTTTACAGGCTAAATTCAAAAATGTAAAAATATACAGAATATTCTATTTAAAAAATAATACCTTGAAGATGTTCCGTTGTAGCGAGTCACCCTGTATATTTTTATGTTCGTTTGATTTTGCCGCTTCATACGGATTAAAGTCTTATTTTATTGGCCGCTCGGTAGCCGGTTACTATCTTATTATTTCCTGAATACAGTCTAGTGGACTATTTTTTGTTATCCTGGAGAAATGCCGATTAATATTTTGTCTACGCGCTTGACCGTGAACGTTTGCTGGGAATTTTCTGCCCTTGAAGAAGTTGCAACATATTTCGTAATACAATTAAATATTCCTGCTGCTGGATACTTTCGTTCGTTTTTCTCGGGGGTCGGCTTTAAATCTCCTTTCGCCCCGGTTGCTTGTGAAGCAAGACAACAAGTACTGCAGCGGCGGCTTGGGTTTTCGATGGGCTTCCATCGCGTGAATTCTCGTATCGCTGTTATCACCGCGGGGTGAACAGAGCCATCGCCAACTATCGGATTTAAAGAAACACGCTGGATTTTAACCCTTGGAAGGTAATTCATTGCGAATTTGCTGATCACCTTTGGCGGATTAATATCGAACCCCTTTCCTGTCCCCCTGGATGAGCCGCTGCTGCGACAAACGCAAAGCGATTTCGTGCCTGCGATTTTTGTCTGCTTTTTAAGGACCTAAGAACACCCCAAAATGTGCCTGCCTCTCTCTCTACTTCTTATTTGAAGAAAACTAAGGTAAAAATTGTTAATTGTGCTGCTGTGAAAACTTGTTTCGAGATTCGTTTGACTGGTTTAAAGTGCTGAACCTTTTTTTTATCCAACGCTAAGCGACCTTCAGTCGCCAATTGCTATTAATTGTTAATCGTAGTGTAATTAATTTCTGTAAACTCGAGCGTTACTGGCTGCGCAGATCTGTGTGGTTAGTAAAGTAAATATCGCAAGCCAGTGGCGGCGAGCTGTTTGTTTGAACGTTCCAACTACCCTTCTGTTCAACCACAATTATTACTGTTTCGAGTGTATATTTTTTTGTACTATGTGTGTTACCAGTTTCAAGCAATGTTTGTCTTAAAATTCACCATATCTTTTATTTGTATGTATTGTATTCTGCATGAACTTTGTAAGCTTTATATACAGAAGGAGGCACAATAAAGGTGAGTCCGATTCTCACAAGCTGCTGGTTTCTCGGCCCTCCTACGAGAAGCTGCATTCAGCTGTAATCTGGAAGGTGGCGCCCACTAATTTTGACTTGCCCTGTACACAACTACGTTCGATTTCCTTCCCTTAAGCGTCTCTCGTGTACCACTCCCTACTTCGCTGAGCTAAGTCGAAGGCACTTCCATCTTTCCTGCTGTGGTCCGACGAAAAAGCTCGTTTGGCCCATAACAATATTTAAAAATATTTTTATAATGTGCACATTTTAGCACATCATTTAAAGAAAAAAGAAAAACTTCCAAATCATTTTAATAATGCCAATATGTATTTGACTTTGAAGCACTAATAAGCAAGCGTGTATAAAATTAAATTTACCTGTTTTGCAAAAGCAATCTTTTATAAATGTCGATTGCCTCCTGATAATGTGCTCGCAAGTAGTGAATAGCAGCCAGGCTCAACTGATCTTCTAAAATGTCCTGAAGTTGTTGATGGTGTTCCATTAAAGCGGCCTCATCTCCTAATTTGTGCGAGAGATGAAAATTTAATCTAGTTTTAAGCCCACTCTGAGGTTCTTTTTCCAATACTTCCTTTGCTTCTGCATACATTCCTATGGTTAAAAATAATATGTTTTCTAGTTCATAGCATTAAATAGTGTAGTTGTAATACGAATATAATCGAAGTATTACGAGCTAATCCAATTCTCAATAGGGAAACATACAACTTTAAAAGTACTCAAAATTATCTTTTACATACCTAAATAAAAATAGCAGCAAGCAATATTAACAAGTAAATTTTTGACACTTGAATTTTGAGGCTGCAAACTTTGGTAAATATCTAATGCTTTCTTGTAATCTCCTAAATGGAATGCACAGTAAGCTATCCATAGCGCCATATTAGCATTTGCATCCTGATGTTGTTTAAACTGTATAAAAATAATGATCAATCAAAATAAGCATTAATATAGGAATACCACAGTTAACCTCAAGTAAAGTAATAGCGCCAGTGTAGTCACGCTTGGACAGAAAATCATCGAACTGCGGAATATTTCTACTGGCGGACGACCCTCGACCTACACTTTTGGCAGAATTATTGTCCTTCGCGCGCAGGGCGGGTTTAGCTCTTGATAATATCTTAACAAAATTGTCATTATGCAAGTTTTAAAGTTAAATAAGCAAATACTCACCATTTTTCAAATCAACTGTAATTGTAATTTACAATGAGTTATTCTGTAGTCATTGTATTGAAGCTACGTTGCCATGGAGACACGAATGACATTGTAGAGTAAACCTAGTATATGTTCTGTGGTAAACCTCTAATTTCTAAATTGGGTTGAATTGGGTAGTTCACTTGTAATAATAATAATAAAATCTCCGGCATAGTGGGTGTCTTGGATGGCTAACAGTTTTGTTACAATTAATAGTTATTCATTATACAAGTGTGTTAGGATTCATACAAGTCAAGCGAAAAAAAGGTTAGCTCACAAGACCATATGGCCGAGTGAATTAATTTTCACACAACTGACTATATGCATAACATACGTGTGAAGTTGTGTGAAGTACAATATTTTACCCACAACACATGATACATTTGTTGTTTTTAAATTAAGCTGCGTTGACATAAAGGCGCGAATAACATTCAAAGTAGTTCTGACGTTTTGAGTGCTGTAGTCCATCTGTAATGATACAAAAAAGCTATTTTTGATAAAAATTTGGAAAAAAGTCATAAATTAAAAGGTTTTGTAGTAGGTTTATTATAACCACAAGAGTTGGTTATTTGTCGGTAGTGTGAAATTAAATTTTTCTTGTTGAAGTTATTGTATTTGTTTCAATTTACTTATATTTAATAATATCCGATTATACCTTATAATGACGAAGGTAACAAGTAAAAATTACCTATTTGGTTTGATGAATAGGTACAGTTAATTTACCGTACTCTTGACCATTTTTTTTTATAATATTCACTTCATTGCAACAATTTTCCAAAATTCATATACCTACCTATAAGTCTATTACTTTCCAAAATCAAATGACAGTATTCTACTTTCATCTTAATATCATTACCGTCAACAATTACACAATCCTAGTTTTGTTTAATCTATTAATTATACATATGTAAATCATTTTTGTTCAACTTCGTTTCGGTCATATGAACTACGACTTTTAGAGGTTAGCTTTGTTTGACGTTTCACGGCAAGTTCACTTTAGTGTTATCATATAAAGATCAATTCACGTACATATTAAAAATAAGATGTTGGAAAGTGTTAAACATGTGATTCTAATACTGTCAGGTAAAGGAGGTGTAGGAAAATCAACAGTTAGCACTCAACTTGCACTGACATTAAAAGAACGGAATTTTAAGGTTAGTACACTCATCAGGATTACATTGCAATTGTGAGAGTATTCTATATTTCTTTAACTACAGGTGGGATTGTTGGATATTGACTTGTGTGGTCCCAGTATACCTTATCTCTTGAAACTCGAGGGCAAAGATGTTCACCAATGCCCAGAAGGGTATGTTTTAGTTTTAGTAGTCTCTTGTAGGGCTTTTCAATATGTACATTACTTGCAGATGGGTACCAGTATATACAGATGCAGAACAAAAGCTAGCAGTTATGTCTATAGGATTTTTACTTAACAACCGAAACAGTGCTGTGGTATGGCGAGGACCAAAGAAAACTGCTATGGTTCGACAGTTCTTGACTGATGTATGCTGGGGTGATCTGGATTATCTAATCATTGATACACCACCAGGTAAAATATGATCTAAATATTACAATAGAAATACCAGGCATGAAGATACAATTAAATGTACCTATCTAGATTTCAAATAAGATGTCAATGTTTAAGTTCACCCCAGAATTGAAACTTTGCTTGAAGCTCAATTTGAAGGGATGGATTAGTGTGTCTCTTCTACTCTCTTTAAAACTGATTGCGTTTTAACCGTCTGTACTATTTCCGTCGTGCTGCTTTATACTTTTACTTTTGAATTCCCATTCACTTTATGTTATTCATCACTTCATCCCACAAGCTTTTCTTCCTTTAGGACATCTTTCAGTAGGTGTACATTCTGTGACTACTTTAATTGCTCTGATTTCTTCTGACCTAACGTGTGGCCCAGCTTTCTGAGTCTCTGTGCCTTAATTACGCTTATGATGTCTTCACTATGTATTTCTTGTAGTACCTCATGATTAATTTTAGGCCTACATTCATTTTCTTCTATTTTCTCTAGTCGTAGTATTGTTTTCAATATTCTCTTTTCCCACATTCTCGTATGTTCCGGCTTTTTTTTTTTGTAGAATTTGCTATTCTCACAGTAGATGCTACACTGGCCTAATTAAGCTTTTGTAAATTCTCATTTTTGTTGTTTTTGATACTTTCTTATCTTTCGATAATTTCTATTGCAATAATGTGGTCTTTTTCCTAGCTGAATCCTCTCTAAAGCTTCTGTCGTTCTTATTGTTTACTTGTACTCTTTTTCGAAGGTATTTTCCCTCTTAAAAATCCTGCTCTATATTTGTTTTTCGTAGTGCTCTTTTTTTCTATCTTCCAAAATGTTTCTGTAATATCTTTGTACTCCTTGCAATTACCGCTACATTTGTCCTTCCTGGTTTGTAGCTCTTCTCCATCTGCTAGTATTATTTCACCAAATATCCTGTCAGTTCGTGCTGCTTTGCCTTTTTTTATTTTCTGTACTACCCGCATATAGTCTTCATATTTTGGTTCAGATGTATGTTGATGGTTCTTCACGATCTGTTTCTGGTTTAACCTTATTTTCATCCACCTCCTTTATGTACATTTCTGTCCCATTTAACATTTAAAAAAAGTAATTCATCTATATTTCAATCATTTCTTCTTGTCCGCGCCTGCTTGATTCATTTCCGCCCTTCATTCTCCCTATTTTACGTCCATCTGATCTTTATTTTTTAGTAATAGGTAGTGTATATATCATTTTTTATTATATGATTAAAAAGATAAACATGAACTTCATTGAAATGACTGCAAAACTACATTGAAAAGAAAAGTTGAATATTACTAATTTCATAGAATATCTTGTAAGAATATCCATTACATTTTGTGTTACTTCCTCTAATAACTAAAATAGTAGCCTGAGGAGTAATAATATGTAATAGGCTCTTTATATCTAACATTAATATTTTTATAAAAAAACATCTATTGGATTCTGTTTTTTATGATCAGGATTAATAATTAGTCTTGTTATAGGTACATCTGACGAACACATAACAGTCATGGAAAATCTGAAAACGGTCAAATGTGATGGTGCTATAATCGTAACATCACCTCAAGAAGTGGCTATTGAAGATGTACGCAAAGAAATAACCTTTTGTAAGAAAACTGGTATTCCAATTGTAGGAATTATTGAAAATATGAGCGGGTATGTTTTCCTTTGCACAACTGTTACTAATTTTACTGATACATTTTTTCCCAGGTTCGTTTGCCCGCACTGTACAGAATGCACAAACATATTCAGTACTGGAGGCGGTTCCGCATTAGCAGAGCTCAGTAATGTCCCTCTTTTGGGAACACTTCCTATTGATCCACGGGTGGGAACAATTTTAGGAAAAGCCTGCGTTACTGAGTTTCCCGATTCACCTGCCTCTAAAGTTTTTAACAGTATAGTAGATAAAGTTACTTCTGTTAGTATTACTAATGGAAGGGCACCTTGAAGAAAAAAAACACATTGTATTTGGAAAATCTACTGTACAGCTTTTATTTGATATGTTTTTAATAATTTACAAATAAAAATATAAATAAAGCAGCCTGTTTAATTAATCAATTAAAAATTATGGTTTACATCAAAGTATACATATAATAAACATATTGAGGTATTATTTAAGCGGCTACTAATGTGGCTTAAATAAGCAATTTTTTTTATTGACCTTTCTATGTACATACTGTTTTTTTTTCATTAGTAGACATATTGAAGATTCTAGTACAGTGAAAAAATGATAAGAACTAACGATAAAGATTGTCAAAAGTAGTGCAAGAACACGATTAAATCAAAGTTATCCTTAAGGTATATTTGGATTTACTTTAGTGAATTTTTCACCTTTTTACAAGCTACCATCTTTTCAAAACATATTGCAGACAACCCCAATGTCAAGATTATCAAATTTTCAAATCGGTACAATGTCGAGGCTATGTAATTTATTTATGTTGATGTACACTAAACGTATTGCTTTTACATTGGTTCCAGTTTGCCTTCCAGTGTTCAGATAATGACCCTAAGCCCCAGAGGGACAGGGAAAGAAATGTAATGGTTTGCCAATGTCAAACATTTCAGTTAGGATTCCCTTAAAACATAAATCTCTCCTGTTTCATATACATATTTGTAGCAGTTACTAAAATACATATAACAATTTTCGATAACGACGGAAAAGTGCGAAAGAGAGCTTTATTTATCCTGTATTAATTTCCGTCGTTATGGAATCAAATAGTAGGTAGTAAATTGAGTTGCCTACATTTAGGCGTTTCTTAAAGAATCGTTGAGAAGCTCTATCTCTGAAAGGAAACCCTTTTGACTGTACATTTATTAACAAAAAATGTTTGTTTTCGTATATACTTTATGCCCTAGAAATTTGTCACTGCAATTATTTAACACCCTGCATAGTTTTAAAGAGCCAAAAATAAATAAAAGTTCTGCAGAAAATATATAAACTAAATGTATAATGCTTGACAATAACAATCTCGAAGTTTACTGTAACATGTTTTGAAAAACTGGTTAATAATATCACACGTATTTAAATATATCGCTCTCTATGGACAAAATACTTGATCATTTAGTTTGCCCAGTCTCAAAGAAGAGCGTAAATAATTTTTTATTCTTTTAGATGTTCAAAAAGATCTTTCACCATTGCAATTTGTAACGACAATACTTAAAAAACGCGCATTGCTGTGCCCACGTTAGGAAATGTAGACTCAATTTTTGAATTAATTATTGTCCTCAAACTAAGTTCGGCGGTAGATATATTTTCTATATCTTCACATAAATAAACGTGTTTAAAATGAAGGCATTCTTCGATAAAAGTATTTTCTAGATCGTCAACATATCTGTACTCTGCAGCATTCTTTCTAATTGTATCTTCATTTAAATTTTTCAAATTGACCAGAAAGCCAAATTTTGAATAAATGTCATCATAGGCACTCTTTCTCTTTTGTACTTCTGATAGAAGTTTATCAATAATAACCATATGTATTTATGTGGAATACAGTATTGGCATCAAATTCAACTTTTGTGCTGGTCTCCAATCGTCAAACTGATTCAAATGCAAGCAAAATTTCCACCCCAAAAGGCTGGCGCCCCGGGGCTACAGCCCATTTAGCCGTGCGGTTAGGGTGGCCCTGCTGGCAAGCAACTACCAGTGCCCTGGTCTGGATAATATTGCTGTCTAAGATTTCTGACCTGTTTTTATTTTTTTATAACTTTTAAAGTGTTTGATATTTCAGAATTTAATTAAAAAACAGCGTTTAAATATTTATAAAGCCTATAAGGAATGACCTCAAAATAGGCGCTCCTAGTTACCTGGTCAACTTACACTACCGAGAAAGGTGGCTTAGCAGTAGAGCGTTATTCGGGAGGTTTAGGGTTCGAACCCCCGGACTTTCTGTTCTTACACAGTTTGTCGTGGGCTTTCTGGGTCACATAGGCAAATGCTGGGACAGTATCATCCATCAAATTCCATTATTCGTCACCTTTACTTTCCCATTATTGGTTGAAGAGGGGCCACGACGGTTTCTGTGCAGAAATCGACGGACTGCTATAGCTAAGGTCACTTTCCTTGTAATCACTTTTGTTCTAGTAAAATTAGGTTTTAGGACAGTACAATTTAGAAATCTAAAAATTGTAAATTTATGCAAGGAACTCAATTATCAGTTATCACTCGACTAAATTGAAATTCCCACAAAGTTTTAAAGTCAAAAATAATAGTTTTGGGAGTTGCATCCACATTTTGATAAGTTTAAAGTGTCACTATAAAATTTCGCAGCAATATTTACGTAGAATTAATTTAGTTTGAGGAACCAAAGTTAGCTTTGCAATTACCTAGTATTGTCAATTTCCTAGATCAACTTTTTCATTAACCTGTCTTCCAAATTTTACTCTTGTGAAACTGATCTAATCAGAAATTAGGTCAACTTTCTAGTTCGAATTCCTTCCGTCTTTCAGTTTAAAGCTCACACATAAGTAAAGAAAAATGTATTTGCAAATGAAAACACAAAAATGTAATATACATTTTATTATCCCATAATATTAGCCTAAAAGTAAATAATATAATAATAGTCTTGAAATCTGCACATGGGAATAAATTATTACAAAATTAAGAAAGTAATAATACTTTGGCCTAGTGCAAGTGTCACGCGATGCCCGAAAGGCGCCGTTCTTATATAAAACATGGCAGTTCCGAGTGCCGCATAGCGGCGGCCTATCGCAGATATATAATACAACTGGAATGATGCACGTAGAGGAATGAAAGAGCGGGTGAGCTTAGAAGCACTTCCTGTGAACGATGGAAGGTCCGGATTCGTCGTACTCTTGTTTGGAGATCCACATCTGTTGGAAGGTGGACAGAGAGGCGAGGATGGAGCCGCCGATCCATACAGAGTATTTCCTTTCGGGCGGGGCGATGATCTTGATCTTCATCGTCGATGGGGCGAGCGCGGTGATTTCCTTCTGCATACGGTCGGCAATACCTGGGTACATGGTGGTGCCACCAGAAAGTACGGTGTTTGCGTACAGATCCTTACGGATGTCCACGTCGCACTTCATGATGGAGTTGTATGTGGTCTCGTGGATACCACAGGCTTCCATGCCCAAGAATGAAGGTTGGAAGAGAGCCTCAGGACAACGGAACCTTTCGTTGCCGATGGTGATTACTTGACCGTCGGGAAGTTCGTAGCTCTTCTCCAAGGAGCTAGAGCTAGCGGCGGTGGCCATTTCTTGTTCGAAGTCAAGGGCTACATAGCAGAGCTTTTCCTTGATGTCGCGGACAATTTCTCGCTCGGCGGTGGTAGTGAAGGAGTAGCCGCGTTCGGTCAAGATCTTCATGAGGTAGTCGGTCAAATCGCGACCAGCCAAGTCCAGACGGAGGATGGCGTGGGGCAAAGCGTAACCTTCGTAGATGGGCACAGTGTGAGACACACCATCTCCTGAATCCAGCACAATACCAGTGGTACGACCGGAAGCATACAGGGAGAGCACAGCTTGGATTGCAACGTACATGGCGGGCGTGTTGAAGGTTTCGAACATGATTTGGGTCATCTTCTCGCGATTGGCTTTGGGGTTGAGTGGAGCTTCCGTGAGCAAAACGGGGTGCTCTTCGGGGGCGACACGCAACTCATTGTAGAAGGTGTGGTGCCAGATCTTCTCCATATCGTCCCAGTTGGTGACGATGCCGTGTTCAATGGGGTATTTCAGGGTGAGGATACCTCTCTTGCTTTGGGCCTCGTCTCCTACGTACGAATCCTTCTGTCCCATGCCGACCATGACGCCCTGGTGACGGGGGCGGCCGACGATGGATGGGAATACGGCGCGGGGGGCATCATCCCCAGCGAATCCGGCCTTGCACATACCGGAGCCATTGTCGACTACCAATGCAGCAACTTCTTCGTCGCACATGTTGAATTAGTACTGCAATAAAGAAATAACATTCGTTAATAAATCGGTTCCCCAAAAGTATGCAACAGATACATTTACAACTAATAATACTACTCCAAAGAGAAAATAATAATAATAGCGCTATACGACGAAGAAAAATTTAAAAAAAAACGTTAATTCGATGGGAAAAAAATTTAAAATACGTAAATTCGACGGGAAAAATTAAAAAAAAAAACGTGTTAATCCGAAGCAAAAATA
>JABXWE010022235.1:0-25973 GCA_014611495.1 Limonius californicus | reverse complement strand
AACACTAATTCACCAAAACAATCATCTTCCATATCCGTTTTACCTGTCTTATCATTTACTTGCCATGCATAAAGCAGTGTTTTCATATGTGATACCTAACATCTTGCATATAAATCAGGTAGAAAATATGTGATGTATAATACTTGACATGTTATAGATGTTTTTGTACATGTAATGTAAAAAATACACTCAATTCTATTTTTAAACAATTTGTTTTGATCTAACACTGTCAGTAAAATTTCCATTTGATTTTAATTGTAAGTAAAACTATACCTACTTCACTATATTACGAAAAAAAATTTATAAGAAAGGAAGGAAGGAAGGATAATTCTCATTTACAGATAATTCCCCTAAGTATAGAGAATTTTCCTCAATTTCATTTTACTTCAGTACAAAATAGTTTTTGTGTGCCATTTAGTGTAAAGCTAGAACTATTTTAATGTTTAATAAAAAAAATCTAATTAAAATTAAACTTGTCATCAACAGCCTTTCCGTCCCACTGCTGGGCATCGGCCTCTTCTCTGCCACGTATTTCTCCTCAGCGCTAAGGTAGAAACACGGGGGACCTGCAACCCACCACGCACAATTTCCCAATTCGGCTTGCAACCGTGGGATCTTAATGCTAAAAACCTTCTCTGGAATTTCTGTCGTTCGGATTCGACGTTAAAATTAAACTTGTAATAGTTATTAATTAATCGTCTTGATCACAGGGTACTTGTAAAATAGATATATTTTATTTTGTAATAATACTATTAGACTCCTAGCTTCTTCAACAAATCAGATTTATGGATACACTTTATTAGTTGCAAACTTACTAATCAAAATGGTTGGCATGACCACCTAACCAATCAGAATTTCGATTTGAACTTATATAATTTAGTGGTTATCATAAATATCGAAGTAAAATATTACAAACAAAAACACAATTGCAACATAATTTACTCTAAAATAAAGCTTTCTTCCTGTAATAGTCGCAACGAATACTAAGTGAGATATAATTTAATCCATAAAATTGTATACTCAAATTCATTGTTTGTAAACAATTTTGGTTGTGAAATTAATCAAAAATCATGGGCCATTAAGCAACAAACTCTTGTAGAAGCATTATATTTTCTGATAAAATTAAACCACTTGTGGTATGAAAATTAAAATTAAAATAAATACCAAAATGGTCCAAAATACTTTATTCAGGTTAACTAACTATATAATGTGAAATTGCTAATCAGCCCATGGTGGTAGTGAAATACTTAATTTTCTTCATCTTCAATGGACAGTTGATAACTTTGTTTATTCAAGATTATAATGTAAATTTATTTCTTGTAATGCATTAATGTTCCCTTGTATTATTAAACTAATGAAATCACTTAATGTTTACGAACTCATTAAGTTGGCTGGAGATAAACACTGATTGTGCCAAATTATCCTGTTATTGGAGTATTTCAAATCTACCTGTATATGAAAGGAAAATTTCTAGAAGATACAAGTAATATATTGAGAAAACCTTCGTTTGTTTTCATGATTCAACTTTTATTTTTAAATAGTGTCATAGACCTTCTGACTATAGCAGGAGTATTTTTCATTCTCTTTTCAACAATCATAAACAAATAAATCCTATTAAACAAAATTTGTGAGTGTTCAGTTAGTCACAGAAACAATTTATGTCCACAATTTCATTAAGCAGTTTTGAAAAACAATTCTATCAACATTTGCAAAGTAAATAATGGATATGAAATTATGCAAAGTTATTTCCATGGTCACCTCTAAGTGGATATACAGACTATAACAGCAGGTATTCTACAGGGATTGTCAGAATCCTATAAGGTAGGTCAGACAAAATAGCCTATCTAGGAGTATTTTTAAACATATTTTTGTTTTGTCTAAAATATGTTCAGCTATGAGTAAAAAACTGCAACTGATCAATTGCTTCGAATTACATGTTGCTTAGGAGGACTGTAGAAGACAAAAACAAATGAAGAAAACAATGCATTTGAAGTGTTAACTGCATATTTCTTATTAGAAATGCAAATCTCTAATAAATAAATATTATTTGTATTTTGTTTTTACTTAATTTTTTATTTTTGTTATCTTATAGTTCTAAAAATAAGTATATAAATTATTATATAGTAGTTATAAGAATAGACAGGTCAACTTTTATATCATTGAAAAGAGAAACAGCAAAAGAAATTTAAAAAATTGTAAATCTCTCAACTTTTAAATTTCTGTTTCTATATCTATTATTAAACAAGCTATTCAGTTTGAAAAAATGAACTACTTAATGTCATTTTTCACTCATATCGAGTAATTATGATTAAAGTACACTCCTTAAGTATGCAGTTTTGTCCCATTTAACCAACCTTCGTCTGTCAGCATTTTGGAAATACCTGTCGTGTACCTGCTGCTATAGTATGTGTAATTACATTTATTTTATGCAACAACAATGTTCAATAACAGGTTTAAAAAGAAAGTGAAACGCTTTCTCAGAAAATCTTTAATAATATTTGAAGCAAAAGAAAAAGTTTGATATTACCTCATTAGGACAAAAGCAGATTTGGTGAATTTTTACTACCACCCTGCATAATTTCTCGTCATTTATGAGAATATGTAATTCGTTGAGATTATTATGGATAATAACGGATAATAAGGTAGACATTTGATAGAATTAAAAGTTTGAGACACCAGCCTAACAGTTATGCCACAACAGTTCAATGCCCTTTTACTTAGGTTAAGGCAGTAAGATCAATCACTATCAATATTATTTAAACACTGAATCCTTCTGTCCTATTCAACGGATTATAAGATTTTGTATTTTTTAATTGTAGACGAATAATTTTATCTCTTATCTGCTATAGCTGCTTATTTTTATGATACATACCTTTAGGAATCTTGCAACTAAAACCAACAAATAAATTCTTGTGGTTACAAATTCACTGCTTTCTTTGTTTTGTCTAATTAATTTCTTTAGTTGTTCCAAATTATTTATAAAACGGAACTTAAGACCTTTGTAAAAGGTGTATAATTACAATAACATTATTGAAATCAGCTTTAAATTGGTCAAACTGTTACTCACTCCTAACAAATGTATCCTATCGGCCATCATCCACCCCAGGAGCCAATCAATTTCATATGTGTGATTCATTATACAATAAGCATGCTCCTTGCCATAATATTTCTCATAGTCGTCTTTATCTATGAAGAGAATAAAATCTATACCAGCCCACCAGTCTCCCATGAATACTAATTCTGAAAATAAAGGCTAATAAATGTACTAAAGCAACAAACAAACATATCTAATCATTTGTAAAAAAAAACCACACAAATTTACTTACGTGCATAAATTGTGGCGCATAAGTACCAATTAATTTTTCTATATATGCGTTTGTTCAAAGGTCTCAAACATATGTACAAAATGCATTGTACAAAATTAACAATCACTCCAGATGTAAAAAAGGTTATTGCAAAGCATAGCTGTATTAGTCTTGATCGTTTAAGGACTTGCAAGCGTGACATTTTTACTCTTTGTGCGAAATGTAGACCTGAAACAATTGGAGAATGTAAAACACATCAGAAAATGATAAATTATTACTAATCTAATCTAATTTAACCTGCAATCAAATCTTATAACTCACTTGATGAGGATAAGATTTTTGCATCGAGCCGACAAACCTTAAATTTACATTTCTGTAGCACAAACACAACTAAATGTACTACAGTGGTAAAAATATCTCCTTTCTGTTCTAATTATAATACTAAACGATAAGTCATTGTTAATTAAAGTTAAAAATAAAAAATAAAACATTATCTGAATGTGATTTGATGGTTCAATGTAACTAAAAAAAAATTAAATGTATACTTACAACAAATAATATGTTAACAGCAACAATTACACGTTTAACACATTCGGAATTAATTGAAAATTAATAGTGGCAACAGATTGAGTATCCAAACTACCTTTTAATACCTACTACACTGTCATTCAAGTGGGTACGTAGGTTATAAATTCAAGGTTGCTCATTAATTATCTACATGTAAAATAGAAATAAATGGTCCATGTACGCTCAAAAATCATTGCAAACGTTTTTCGTGTACAGGGTACTAGCGAAGTCAGTTGTTATAATTATCAGGATTATAAGAATACAAATAATAAATCAAATTTGTATTTAATAGTATTATTTTTAAAGATTACTTTTCAAATTGGTCTTCCAATTTTAAGATTTCCGGAATTAAATTTTGATCTTTACTATTTAGTGTCTTAACTATAGTTTTTGAAAAACAATGTCAAATTTTAATCCAATTTCGAAAATATATAGAAAATAAAAAAGCAGTTTTAGGAGAAATCTAATTTAATTACAGCAGTTCAATAAAATTGCGGCATTCATTTTAACAGTGATATTTTAGAAAAATAAGAATTAAATATAAATTTTCCAGCGGAAAATATTAAAACTACACCTGCAGAATATGAAAGTTCTGTTTACATTCGCTAAATTTAGAACAGATGTTTTGCTTTTATGTTTATATAGAGAAAATTGAACTGTAACTTATGTAACATAAAGGAAATAATGTTTTATAATAAAAATGCTTTTCTATTTTAATATTCGTATTGTTCTGAGAGTTAGTAGTGGAGCAGAGGTTATTAAGGTCTTTGACTTTGACTCTATGATCCTAGAGGTAGCACGTTTCAGACCTGCTAACTTTCACACTGATGAATGATTGCGGCATTCTTTAGTTTCGGTTTTAGATGCAACCGAAGAAGTCAAAATCACAGCAGTACATTTATGAATGAAACCAAAATATGTTAAACTCTGCGAAAAAACAGCCATTTTAGCTTCGTAATTGTTTCTTACTTACTTGCTTACTGAAATTCCTACTAAATAATACGTAAATACAATATTACTAATAATTTCAACAAGTTTACTAGTTTTTACAATACGTATTTTGGCGTGTGTTGTATGGTATTATAGGCAAACCAGCTTAGTAAATCTTCCCTGAAGTAGAAGTGTTTAAACTTCCCATGGTTTGGAGCCCACGGTAAGTTATAGCTCCTCTGTGTCTGTGACACTTTAAAATCGCGCAACACAGGATAGGAGAGAAGATCGCTACATTTCGCAGAGAGGCAGCACTAGAAGAAGTATAGAAAAGTTTGCTGTGACTAGGCAGAAATTGTTTAAATAAAACTACTAATTAACTAATTGTACAGGGAAAAATGGTTTTGTCGTTATATTGACAAAGAGAAACTTTTTCAACGTTCGGTGCTTTAAACCGATTTTATTTATTAGACCTATTTTATAGAATTATACAAAATAATTAAACCATAAATTTGAAATATAAAACGTCAGAAAAATCAAACGTGCATCAGTAACGCTAATAAAGTTATCAACAACATAATAAACTAAACAAGATATACAGGGTGTTGCTTGATCTTGTAACAGGTAGGTAGGCTACACACGTTACATCTGTTTGTATTCCATAGGTATCTTAGTAAACTTTACATTGATTAAATAAATAAAAATCAAAGTAGTTACGTTAGACGTATTATGAAACTAGAATGAAACTATTTACTAATAAATGAGATTTTGCAGTTTTGCAATAGGTACATTTACAATATATATTTCTAATACATGGATAGTGGAGACATCGCGCTAATGTAAACACAAAATTCTTAGTATAGGATCAAATGGAACGCCCGATAACGTAAACAACCTGTACAGCTCGATAACAAAAACACTTCTTTTTTTATTGTTTTCATAATGTACATACGTGACTCTCACAAATTATTTATAAGAGCAGCGCTGATTAGTCGCTGTAAAACTTAAGTCAGGCATATTGCATGCGTTTATGCATTACGACTATGGCATCCACATCCAATAAAAGAAAGTGTTTAAGATTGAGTGACAATCATAGACGAGGTTGCACTAAATGCGGGAGTGACAAAATTAGCAAAAAAATATTAATTGTGTTATTAAACGTTTCTATTAATAATTTGATGATTAATAAAATCACGCTCGCTAATGTAAACATTTCGATAATGTGAAAACACTGGGGTCTGAATTAGTTCACGTTATCGAGCGTCTGATGTAATTTAAACAGAACAAACACAGAGAAACACTAAGATAGCATAAACATATCTTGGCATAACAATAAAATTAACAAAAAAAATAAATTAAATTAAATTGAAAGAAAAACACTAATTAAAGACGTAATGAATGTTCAAATTTCCGTCTACTTTGCTGTTCACAAAAGTCGATTCACCCCAGAAGAGATTTTTTTAACACGCGTTAGCATGTGTGGGAAGATTGATCTACATGATTTAATAATTCTTTCACGTAAATCTTGCTGAGATTCTATGGGAGTTTCGTAGAAAAAGAAATCCAAGGGAGTCAAGTGCGGACTACGTGGAGGCCAAGAATGAATGCACCTCTCGCAATTAATCTCCTATGGAAAGTTTAATCTTGCTAGTTTCTTACAATTCTATGGAAGTGGGCAGGTGGTCCGTCATTTTGAAACCACATACGTTGTCTAACACAGTAGAATGTCCTCTAAAAGTTGAGGCAAAACGTTTTAAAAATGTAACTGCGTTTTCCCATTTAAACTGCCCTTAAAGAAGTGGGGACCAACGATAAAGTTATAAACGATACCACACCACACATTTACAGTAAAAATTTTTTGAAAGTAAGCTTGTCGAATCCAATGTGGCTTATCTTGTGAATAAAAATGGCAGTTGTGTCTATTTACACAACCATTGCTACTAAACGTCGCTTCGTCAGAAAATAGAATATTTCTTATAAACAGTGGATCAGTAATAACTTAATTTCTTAAAAATTGAGAGAAATTCACTAGACGTAGGTAATCATCTTTAGTAAGGTGTTGCACGAATGTGACGTGATAAGGATGAAACCGGTTTGCTTTTACAATGCTAAATACTGAACTTTGGCTAAACTCTACAGTTCTTGCAACTGCTCGTTGGCTTATATGGGGATTATCAAATACTTGTTCGATCATTGTTGCTTCAGCTTCTACAGTTGTGACATGTCGTTGTCTCACCGTTGCCTTGGAAAACTGTCCATATTGCAGCAAATTTATTTCCAAACGCCTAAAGGTATTGTGTGATGGAAAGGGTCTATCCGTGTTTCTTTGTGCAGTCGTCATACTGCCAAGTCCGGCGGCCCTCTGCATTCTCCCGAAATCAACATCATATCCGCTTTCTCGCTATTAGAGTACACTAAAGCTAATTGTTATTACCACAAGAATCTACAGCTCAACAATTTTGTGTAGAAGTTTGTGAAGATTTGACAAAACAGTAGTTGGCATTTGCCTGCCTAAAGGATCCTCAATGCAAAAATATAATTTTACAGTTACAAAGAAAAGTTAACTATGTATTTCATGCACATGTGACAGGTGTAGCCTACCTACTTGTTACAATATAAAATGATCACACTGTATATAGCAAAATCAGATGTTGATATTTCATTACTGCTATTTATTGCGTGTTCCATGACAAATACTAATGCACCCAAAATTTTCACAGACAAATAAAACAATCAGGTAAACTGTTAAAGCACTAATACATACTTCCATTGATTTTATGTTTAAAAACCTCTAAAAATAAATAGTTTTCTGAAGTTCTTATGAGTTTAACCACTGATAATTGATGGATAACTTCTTATATACACAGGGTGATTGTAAGCATGTGCGAAAAAATTTAACCGCATTCAGCTAAAGTTATTTAACCCCTAAATTATCCAGTAATGTTGTTTTAAATGGGCACCGTTACATAGGTATGGCTTTCAAAGTTTTTTTTTACATCCTTTCAAGATATACCCTTACTTACAAATTGTTAAATACAATTTTTCCCTTCTGAGTCAAATTTCATCCACTTTTCACATTCAATTGTGCATTATTCTCAACTGAATTAAACTAGGACTGTTAGATTTCCAAAGCAACAAAATTTATCAACATCTGACAAGAAACATTACAGTTGTTTACATTTTAGTGAAGTGATGTAAAAAATATAGACAATTTTACCGCGGAAATGCTAAAGACCGAAACATCAACTGAGTGCAACTACATACACTAATAAATCAAATATGGAATGAAGAACAGGTACCCAAGGAATGGAGACAGGGCATGATAGTAAAAATACCAAAGAAAGGCGACCAAACTAAATGCGGATATTGGAGAGCGATAACCCTGCTCTGTGTAGCAAGCAAAATAATGACGAGAACAATATTATAAAGAATGAAAAGAGAAATCGACAAAATAATAAGGCAAAACCAGGCAGGATTCAGCACCAAGAGTATACGTAGACCATATTTGTACGATGAGAATAATAATAGAGCAAACCGCGAAATGGCAGAGCAAAGTATACATCAAATTTATCGACTTCGAAAAGGCGTTAAACCGAATCAATCGAGTGAGAGTGTCGAAAATCTTAAACAATTATGAACTCCCACCCAAATATATTAGGATAATCAAACTGTTTTATGAAAATTACACCGCTAAAATTATAGGTACACAATGGAACATTGACAGACGAAATAAAAATTGAAAGCGTGGTACGCCAAGGGTGAATATCATCCTCAACAATATTTCTAATACTAATGGATTGGGTGAAGAAGGCTACAGGTAATAAAACCGGCATACAATGAAACGCTTGGACAATTTGAGGATCTTGAATTCGCAGATGACATCTATCCGAAAAAAGACAACGTATACAAAAATGACAGAGAAAGTAGCGAAGCAAGCAAGGAAAATAGGGCTGAAGATAAATACGGAAAAAACAAAGATAATGAAAATAAACACACCAAGAGAAATGGGAATATTACAAGAAGGAGAAGAGATAAAAAATACTGAAAGATTCTGTTACCTAGGAAGTATACTGCAAAATAATGGAGGAGGAGAAGAAGGTATAAAGAACAGAATAGGAAAAGCACAAAATGTATTCTAAACTACTCAAAAGAATTAAGGGGTCACGTTTTTCAGAAGGTATATCTTTCTTATGATATCAGCTAGAAGATAGGTGTTGATATATTCCATCAATCAAGTATTCAGCTACAATGTTTGATTGCGTTCGTTTGTTTTTTTCCGCGTTTCCTAGAAACCGTAAATAAATAAGTTTATTTTGTACGAAAATCTGAGTATTTGCATAAGATTTTAATTACTGCAAGACGGCGGTTTTTTAATACAACCACAAAATATTGATGCTACGTAGTCAAACGAGCAATGAGAAGATACCTGAATCCAGTAGAAGTGTCAAGAGCAGTTACCTTACTACAAGAAGGTAGAGTGCAGCGAAGTGTTGCTCAAGAACTCAATGTAAGCCAGTCTGTGGTGTGGAGGCTCTGGCAGAGGCACCAACAGACTGGTATTGTCATCAGGAGGCCTGGACAGGGTCGCCACAGAGCAACAAGCCTACTAGACGACCGATTTTTGAGACTTCCAGCCCTTCGCAGCCGTTCGACGACCGCTTGTAGTCTTCAAATCGACCTTTCCAGAGCCAGGCAAGTTCAGAAAAGCGACCAAATCGTAACAAATCGACTTCGGGAAGACAATTTGAGATCTAGACGCCCAGTAAAGAAGCCAAAGTTGACCAGAAATCATCAACGAAGGAGGATGTTCTTCGCGCGTGAACATGAACATTGGCAATTGAGGCAGTGGAGTCGAGTGATGTTCTCAGACGAGTCGAAGTTCAAGTTATGGACAAATGATAATAGAGTTAGGGTGTGGAGAAGGCCAAACGAGCGTTATTTATCAGCATGTGTTAAGGAAGTCGTGGCTTTTGGCGGCGGTTCAGTAATATTATGGGGCGGCATTTCAATAAACGGCTGCACTGAAGTTGTTGTCATCAGAATAGGTACATTAATGAAGTCCTTGAAGAACATGTCCTGCCTCAAGCACTTGCCGTGGGAGAAGATTTTTTATTTATGCAGGATAACGCTCGTCCCCACACGGCTAGAGTAGTCACTGAGTATCTTGGCCAGAATAACATAGCCACTATGGAATGGCCACCACTCAGTCCTGACCTTAATCCCATAGAGCATTTATGGGATCAACTCGGACAACATATTCATATCATATCCAGCAATAACGCAGGGAGAACTGGAACAAGCTCTCATTGAAGAATGTCGACGTATTCCCCAGGAAAACATACGCAGACTGATTTGCAGTATACCGCGCAGGTGTAACGCCGTAATTCAAGCTGGAGGAAGCTTTGCACGATATTATTTTTAGGTATTGTTTGGGTTTATTGAGAATTCTTAAGAATATTAATTTTTTGATATGAGTTTTCAGTTTAGTTTCTGGTTCATTTTAATATAGTGTTCAATGATGTACTCGTAGTAGATGTTAAGATGATATCCAAGTTTTATAGCATTTCGTTAAAATAAATGTTTCGACAATGCGTATACCAAGTTTCATTAAAATGCCATCGGTCCTAAAAAAACTTCAAGCAATTGAAATTTTGACCCCTTAATTCTTTTGAGTAGTTTATATGTTACGGAAAACATGGGAATTAAACGAACTGTCTACAAAAACCATGATCAGAATATTTAGTACAAATGTAAAAAGCGTAGTATTATACGAAGCAGAAACATGGAAAATAGATAGAAAAATACAAGTGTTTATCAACAAATGTTTAAGAAAAGTAGGTACTAAAAATATATTGGCCCAACAGAATTACTAATAAAGAATTGTGGGAAAAAACACAAGAGGAATCCGTAACAAGGGAAATAAACAGGAAATGGATAAGCCACACACTAAGAAAAGATGAAAACGACATAACCAAACAAGCATTAGAATACACCCCTACCGGAAAACGAAAACAATGCAGGCCAGTAGAAACATGCAGATGTATAGAGTATTAGAAGAAAAATGAAAACATGGATGGAAATTAAGAGAGAAGCAAAAAATAGAGAACAATGGCGGGAAATTGTAGAAGCCCTATGCTCCGAACGGAGTCAAGAGGATTAAATAAGTAAGTAAGATGTAAAATCACTTTGAAGCGCCACAACCGGAAAAGCGGCGTATTAAAAAAATTACCAAGTGATTTAGGGGTTAGATAACCTCAGCCTGGTTAAAGTTTTTCGCATATGTTTAGAATCACCCTATAATATTTTTGAAAGTACAAGTGTTAGAAGTATTATTGAAAATGCAGCCATAGTGTTATGTTTATTCTTCCTCGATCTTTGTAGCTACCAATTTCTCATGAATTATGTATTTCGTTTTAAAACTTTGCTTTCAAAGTTTCAACAATTACGCATTTTCTCAGCTCTATGTACACCTTAATCGAATACTGAATTGCTTCAAATAGGTCAATAAAGATTATTATTTAACTCGGTGAAAGTGTGCATTCGAAGCCTTGTAGAAATTATCAGCAACACTGACGTTCCCTCGTTTTGAAGCACATCACAACCGTCCACAAAGTTTCTAACTAATAATATCGTGGGCATGCAACCAACTCTTTGAAGGAATTTGGGGCCAGATGTAGTATAGGTTCTGCCGGGGATACTTCTGGGGATGACAGAGAATTACGCAATTTAATACTTTTTAAACGTGCATAAAATAAGAGAAATCAAAGACAGGTAGCAGACGTTCATTTCGCGATTAGTGTTGAAAGCGTGTGGTCACGTTTTTGGTTGATTTTGCTCAGTGTTTAATTTATTCAGTAATTAATTAATCTATCAAGTATGAATAATATCGTTGCCCTAGTAGTTGTGATTTTTTCGGTTACTTGTATCAAGGCCGAGATTAAAGTAGGTTACGATTATTTTACTTTAATTTAATAATTGTTGGTACTAATGTGACTGTTACGAAACATAAGGATTTTTATTTTTTTTCCATCTAGAATTCTTCGGGAAAATGTAAAGTTCCAATCGTAGCCCCCCGAAATATAGCAAAAGTTATTAATCAGTGCCAGGACGATATTAAAGATGCTCTTCTATCAGGTAAGAACATATTGTTTTCTTGCTTTTGTTGACAGTTGCAATGTTTTGTTTTGTTAATTTAAAAAATAATTAATAGTCGTGAAGTTATTGTTCATCTACTAATGTTAAACGTTTATGTTATGATTTCTTATTTTTCTCTATTATTGGAAAAATTGGGTAGTTACGGTGAAATATTGGAAACTTGCAAGCAATGTTATTAACAAAAATAATACTGAACGGACGGAAATTTTAAATCTAGTCCTCTTTTTATATATCAACTTTTTAAAATATGTTTCCTCTGAAGCATAATATTTTTTAACATTTTCCCTTCTATTGGAAATAATCTAGTTTTTCAAATATTGCTGTTAATTATCTGCATCGGTAATAAATGTAGGCTGTATAGTAAATGCCAAAAATACATTAATCATTGTCCTATTGCAGAAACGAAACATGCAATCGTGGCTGCACAGAACAAAAGCACAGTTGCGTATTAAGGGAACTATAAATTACACAGAATAATTAAGCTTCATCTTTATTACAGAAATTACGTAAAAAATTGAACATATGCAACATGTTCTATTGCATAATTAGGTTAATTATAGACATTCACAATTACGGAATTCATATTAAAGGTTAATCAATAAATGACAAATGAAAATTTATCTTTGAAACTTAAAATATGTATTTAGAAAACGAAGTCAGATTGCAGGGGATTGTGTGGTGCTAAATAGTGGCACACCATGGTTGTGCCATAACAGTAAAAATTGTCCAATTTTTCTTCTGGATAATATAGTCAATTTCAGCTAACGCCCCCATTTGTTTATCTGCTTAATTCTGGAACACACATCTATCAACCATATACATACACGGCGATGTAAAAAAAAAATCATTTTGGTTTCCCACAGCAGCAAATGCAAATATTTTAAGATTTAATTGCCGTCTCTATTTATTTAAAAAACTTGCATTGGGTCAACCAATTTAACTTTTTCATAAAGAAATGCAATTATTATTCCAAAAACAAGGACGCATTCAATAATATATGTTTTTCGTTGAGGGTTTCATAAGAAATAGTATACTGCTAATACAGTCAGTTTAAATTAAAACCCTCAAATACACGGTGCGGCCAAAAAAATGGATTACGGTCGGCTAGGGCTAAAAAACGCATATTATTTATTGCTAACAGCCGTCAATCATTATTCAAAAAATTGCGTCAATCAATTTAACTTCTTAATAAAGAAATGCAGTTGTTCTTCTAAAATCAATAGAGACACATTCAATAATATATGTTATACGTTTCATAATCATACGTGTCTCATAAGAAACATTATACATGTATTTGAAGAATTGTTTTGTTTCCTGCACGTCAAGTCGGAAAACAACATCGAAACACTGTGTACACGGAATGGGTGTAAATTGAGACAGAGGCGTAAAAATAATTAATATCATAAACCAACGCTTTCTCCACTGAGCAATGCAGGCGAAATTTTTGTTTTATGCTTAAGTGATAATAAAATAGTGCATCATAAATTGGTTTTCTAAATTTTGTATATAAAGTTGTCGCAATGCAAGAAGACCAGAGTAGGATTAAAATGAAAATCGTATCTGCCAAATTGCCGAGGGTATTTACACCGCAAAGTCAGCTTAGTTAGAAAAGGATGCAGTGTCGCAACTTAGGGTTTTCATTTTAATCCTACTCTGGTCTTCTTACATTGCGACTACTATACCATTTAATTAAGTATTAAAAAATTAAAAGGGTAGATGTATATCTGTAAAATTTACCTCTCTTCGGTATACACCTTGTTTAGCATCCGATTTTTACTTGGGTTCGTTGGTTGGTTAACAGCATCTTCGACAGAAGGTTTTAAGCATAAAGACTCTTCGGTTGCCGACCGTACTGAGAAATTGTTTGTGGTGGGTTGCAGCACAAGGTTTTTATACGCTGCGTTAATGTTCGCTTGTCGAACCCAACCATAATCGACCTTTTGCCCCGAAAGCGAGCGCTCTGCCAACTGGACCACCACTACACTTTTTATTTTAGGGAGTAGAAAATCGAATATTTCCATAAAATGAGGTGCTTTCTCTATCGAACATATTTAAAATCAGCACACTGTATAATATTGTGATACTTAAATATAAAAGAACTATAGGGCAGTTCAATATTGCATAGATAAATCTTGTAGGCGTCTTCTGCAACCCAAAGTTACAAAAACACTTGTCACACACATTCAAACACTAATTTTTTTGATACATGATATTTCATTTGCATTGCAAATTTGAAATTTTGTACATAAAGACTACTCATATACTTAGTTCAGCGTTAATCTTGTTTTCAATTTAAATATAGAATAAGGGTGTCTTATATGGGTGATGTATACTTGTTTTTGTCTTTCACGCAGTTATTTTTTATATTTTGTCTAAAGAAACTTGTATATATCAGAATACATGCAGAAGGTATATTCTAGTTGCAGGTAGATAAAAAAATTG
The DNA here is from genome assembly GCA_014611495.1 of Limonius californicus. Lineage (NCBI taxonomy): Eukaryota > Metazoa > Arthropoda > Insecta > Coleoptera > Elateridae > Limonius > Limonius californicus. Next base: position 11,574 of record JABXWE010022235.1, on the reverse strand, counting down.
ACAAACGTAGTGCAAACATACGATAGAGTCAATCTATGTTTATGATACATTGGCCTTAATTTAGTGAAAACCTTTCACTTTATTACAAACTACCATCCCTTTTCTAGAATCAGAGCAATGCCAGGACTCACGTAACCAATATAATTTGTTGTACATTAGACGTACTGTCGTTTAAATTGGCTGCAGGTCGCTTTCCAGCATTCAGGTAGACGGCCTTAAACTCCGGAAAGGGTACGGAAAGCAATAAAATGGTTTGTCTTGTAAAAGGTTACATGGTTACCATAAACCGAATACACTTCATGGATGTTAAGACAGCGTTGCCATGTTTCATAAATTGCGTTATATAATTAAGTTAATATTAATTTTTTGTTTTTCAAATACCGTGAGGGTACCTATGTGTAATATGAAAACTAGCTTTTTAAATTTGATTTACATTAAGAAGCTTTGGTGACATAGTTCTTTAGTTAAATGTGTAAAAATATCGTATTTTTATAAATGTTTCAAAGAAAATATATACATACGTTCTTATTTTATTGTCATTATCAATTTATATAATAATTAGAAAATGTCTATTGCCATAATGTAAACAATCTCAGTCGCGAGAGTACTGTACTTCAGTTACTACCAAAAATTTTTTCGTTTGTAAAATTGCCATTAGAATGCTTTGATACAGAGATACAGCACATTTTGAGTTTTAAGTAATCACTTGAAATTCGAACAGTGCTGTAGCTCTATGATGAAACCTTTCCAGGCAGTAGAACACTGTTTATTTAAACTATTTCATTGTATTCACGCCGTGTATTCACTTTTAATGTTTGATTCACACGGAACAATACATGGACACTTTAAAATGAGTTTTTTTATAAAACTAAAACTATCTCGAAAAGAAAAAAATAAAATATTTTAGTCAGATTCTGGTATTTCTTTAATTAACAGAAATAACGATACAAAACTACATTGTCAGAGTTCCTTAAGGAAAAATGGCTTGAGCCAATTAAAAATTGCTCGTTAAAGCGCTTACATAAACTCATACTATTTGAGAAACCAGAAATTGTCATAATAAAATCATGAAATATGCATGACTATTCTAAATTACCAACTATTGGGTATAATTCCACAAATACTATTTATGAACAGTTAGAGCAAATGCGTCTGGCAATGCTGCTTGAACATCAATGACGTGCGTCCAGTTTAAAAAGACATGTGTAATGTATTTAACTATTAATTATCATATAATTATCCCTAGCTACTTAAGAGACGATCGTGGGATACAAGTTAGGGCTTTAGACTTTTACGTTGGATGTTTGGGGTTCAATTCCCAGTACCGTTACAACGGATGTTTACCGGCCGTTCTGCCTTGCAAAGCAATGGAAAACCAGCAAGGTATTCGACCTACCTAGTAAATCTTCTCTGAAGTAGTAATTTTGCACTTCCAATGGTTGCCTGTACCACATTAAAACTCGCAATACAGGCGTAGAAGAGAAAATACCTACGTCTCGTAAGAGGCAAAACACTCCAAGAATAATAAGCTATTTAAATACAGTTCTAAGATTTAAATTTGGTATTCGAAAATCTATACATTCTCAAACCCTGCAAATGCTACGGAACAAAACATTTTACTTTCGTAGTTAAAATAATCAAGATGACTAATTAGAAATGCCTGAACTTGAAGTATTAGAACTTTAGCACAGAGAAGTCGGTCACAACGTTTTCGCAACAAGCGAAAAAAGTTGAAATAAAAAGTTGACCTTAACCTGCGCAAATAGACAGTGATAGAATTAAGTGCTACCAAGGTTTGCGTAATTAATTCGTCATAAAGTGGAGAACCGGTCGAAATCATTACAGTAAAATGCCTGCATCAGATTAAAATATATACTACAGTATTGCAATGGAATAGTGGAATTAGAAGACTAGAAAAGTATCTACCAAATGGAACGGCCAGTAAAAGAATTTGAAGCATGTAGTTAGAAGAGGCTTTATAGACTGTACTGTTTACTATAAATTATAGTAAACAATTAAATAGCGTTGTTTTTAGTTGTTAATTAAGTAAAATCCTTGTTTAGTTAAATGGAAACAAATACCGTTATATTTAAGCAAACAACGGTTTTGTTGTTATTTGGATTAAAATAGATATAATTCCAACTTGATTACAACAACCGCTATTTGAAATCGCCAGCAAATAGATGATAATCAATGTTTTTACTTCAAGGTTGTTTCGGTCTAGAAATTTCACAGTTCATCGTTCTTGATAGCGTACACTTTGTTTTGTTGTATCTATCATACTTTTGTATTGTGTAATATGATAATGCTTAATCACTTTGATTTTGTTAATGCTTTATCTTTCGGAACTGATAATGAAGTAGCATTCACTAGTATGGAATTTGTATGTTTTGAGAATATGGCATGTATTCAATAACGTGTGATAAGAAACTTCACTTTTCAGAAGATACGGTTAATTGAATATTATACTGATATTTATAAGGCTTGAAAGTGCTCTTGAACTAAAAATATGCAATCGATGTTCGGCCAGTGTTGCTATGCGTACCTATTTGCGTCGTGTTTTAGAAATTATAACAAATAGGTGGTAGTTTAAAATATGTGTAACGCACAACTGTATTCATTTTTTCAAAAAACGTTTTATAATGAAGTGTAAAAATGGTCCACCTGTAGTACTCATCAAACTAAACAAAAAAATATTAATCCACATAGGTCTGCAAATCAACTGTTCAGACGTAGAGGCAATAGCAGACTTTTAATTTAAAAAAAAAAATCTAAGTTATAATTATTTGTTTACTATACAAATTATATTCCGTACCATATCCAGCTGGTACAGCCCTTACTGCTTCTGCTTACACTTCAAAAATGGTGTTTTGTAGAATCATACTGAGAAGAGTTGTAAAAATCCAAACATTGCTGTCAATATTTTATTTGCCCTTGAAGCTACTTTTATGAATAGCGATATCATTAATCTGTATAATAATCATGTTTGACCGCAGACGTCAACATTGATTTCCGTCTGGCTGGATATTTTGGAAAACCGTCTGATAGGGCAAGTGGTTTTACTAAATCGTTTGACTGGTAAACTGCATCGTGACTTCCTGAATAACACTTTACCTCCACGATTGGATGACGTGCCCCTGAATGATAGGGTTCATCTATTTATGCACGATGGGACTCGTCCCCATTTTGCAACAAATAGATAGGATTAAGGGTCTAATTGTAGGTCCACCTAGATCCCCTGATTTAACTCAATAGATCTTTATATTTGGGCAAATGTTATATTTATTTACCTGTTAGTGCCATTTTTAACAATTATGCAATTTATTGATTAAAATACAAATCGCCTGTATCTCTGAAACAGTTGGTTTGCCGACATACTCGTATGTTGATTAAGATTTTCTTCTTTAGTTTGATGAGTACTAGACGTGGGTAAACACCTTGTATAATTGCGTTAACTTTCATATTTTGTTCCTAATATAAAGTGAGGTTATGTGGCTAACTGTCTCATTCATTCATAAGTGTTGTCATTTAAAAATATTAGAATTTTCTGTTTTTTCCAAGGAAATATTAGCATTCGGCAAAAACAAAATAATTCAGTTCTAATATTTTTCTTGTTACTACTATCTATTTTTAATAATCAGGAAATGGTAAACAAGCCCACTATCGTGCTTGTTTGATTATTTTCTTTTGCAACAAGGTTATAAGTTCAACATATTGTTTTTTGATACATATAAACATCAACAACATTCAGTATGAATGATATTATATTTTCTTAATAATTAATATGAATTTGGAGGTAACGCAAGAAACCTTTAATTTTAAGCTTATGTTTGCCCTCGAGGAGTCAGTTTATTTTTTGGAAATTTTTGTAAGTACTGATGTTATAAATTTCTCCTTGCTAGTAGGTTATTAACTGGTGTTGGGTTTTACGTTCCACGCCAAATGATGCCTACATTAAATGAAAGAAAAAGTTGGAGATGAAAGCGAAAGCATCAATTTGCTATTCTATTGGCATCAATCAACCTGTATAAAACTGAACTGCATACGTAGGCCTTTGTGATACCGAGCGATGAAACAGTGAAAGTTGTTGGAAGAGTTTTATTATACTACATTCAAATAGCTTCTATGAGCAATAAAAAATTGGGTAAATGGAAATTTTACTACAAGGTCAAACTTTTATTATTGTTAATGTTTGCAACAAACTTTTTTAGACTTGCCATTGACACGGGAAATGCTATGTCTAGAAACATATAAATATTAGATTTGTTGTTTATAACAATTTTTTTTTACAAATTGCTAACAGTTTCAGTGTATTATCTACGTTGGGATATCTGTAATTTAAATGTTGCACTGGTTTTTAGTACAGATCATTTGCATACACAATGAAACTTACATTTCTGTAAAATTTTTAACTGTTCTGCTTTGTAATAGCCGCGACGACCAGAGAATATTTTGCTTCTTAAATAAGTTAATTTGACAGTATTTTTGCAAATATCAAAATTATGAATTAAATGTCTACTGATCTAATCTCTTGCGACATTGCAAAAATGTATGTTTGGTACAAGTTAAAGTTTGTATAGCTCATAATCAAACTGTATAGAGTTGCAAGGAAATAAATTAACAATAACAGAAAGTAATTCTTTACAGCTGCCAGAATGCAAACATGTCTTTATAATAAAATTTACATAGTCTGAAGACATCTGTTCGAGCTTAGACCGCGCGATCGTAGAATTGATTGGTGTTGACGGTACGCTAACCGTTGCAGGTAGCATTATCAAAGTGTAATGATACGCTTTGATAACACTACTTTATATTAGTAACTTTGACAGTTGAGTCAAGATTTACATATTTTCTCAATTGTAACGAAAACCAAGAAGCATATACAGGGTTATACACAAGTGATTGTTAGCCATACAAATTTTAACTGCAGCCAAACATACGTTTTTCCAATGTCATAAAAGATTAGAACAGTAGACATTTAATTCATAATTTTGACAGTTGCGATAATATTTACATACTTGAAGACATTTCTTAGGGCTTAGACCGCGCCGTTGTAGAATTAATTGACGGCGACGTTTCGCTAACCTATGCAGGTAGCATTATCGCAACGTAATGATACGCTACTAATGATAATGCTACTTTTTATTAATAATAAGGACACTTGGGTTAAAGATTTACATACTTTCTCAATTGTAACGAAAACCGAAAAGCATATGCAGAGCTACACACAAGTGATTTTGAGCCACACAAATTTTAACTGCAACCAAATATACGTTTTTCCAATGTCACAAAAGATTAGAACGGTAGACATATAATTCATAATTTCAACAATTACGGTAAAATTTATGTAGTTGAAGACATCTCTTCGTGCTTTGACCGAGTCATCGTGGAACTAATTGATGCTGACGTTTCGCTAACCGTTACAGATAGCATTATCGAATCGCAACGATACGCTGTGATAAGGCTATATTTTGTTCATAATTTCGACAGTTGGGTTAAAGATTTACATACTTTCTCAATTGTAACGAAAACCAACAAACATATATAGGGTTATATACAAGTGATTTTGAGCCATACACATTTTAACTGCTTCCAAGCATACATGTTCTCAATGTAACAAGAGATTAGAAGAATAATCATTTCATTCATAATTTCGACAAGTGTGATAAAATTTACATAGTTTGAAGACATCTCTTTCGTGCTTTGACAGCGTCGTCGTGGAATTAATTGATGCTGACGTTTCGCTAACCGTTGCAAATAACATTATCGAATTGCAACGATACGCTGTGATAATGCTACACTTTATTCATAATTTCGACAGTTGGGTTAAAATTTATATACTTTCTCAATTGTAACGAAAATCGAAAAGCATATACAGGGTTACACACAAGTGATAGCATTACCGAATCGCTGTGATAATGTAACTTTTTATTCCTAATTTCGACAGTTTGGTTAAGATTCACATACTTTCTCAATTGTAACGAAAATCAAAAAGCATGTACAGGGTTATATACAAGTGATTTTGAGCCATACATATTTTAATTGCTTCCGAACATACAAATTCTAAATGTAACAAGGGATTAGAAGAATAATCATTTCATTCATAATTTCGACAATTGCGATAAAATTTACATAGTGTCTCTTCCTGCATTGACCTCGTCGTTGTGAAATTGATCGATGCTGGCATTTCGCTAACCGGTGTAGGTACCATTATCGACGCGTAATGATACGGATTGGATAATGCTACTTGCAACGGTTAGCGAAACGTTGGCATCAATCAATCCTGCGACGACGCGGTCTAAACCTGAAGAGATTGGACACAAACTGTTGAAGCCTGAAACTCTACATTTGCATAGTTTGTTAATTGTACGAAAACCCAAGAAGTATATACAGGGTTATACAGAAGTGATTATGAACATACAAACTTTTCCAGTGCCTTTAGAGATTAGAGCACTAAAATTAATTTATTGTTTCGACCATTTAGTTTAGATTCCCTTATTAATTAACTATTCGTTAAAGTGCAGCAGGCGTCTTAAAATTGTAATGAACACATGCAATACAAATATTAATTATGAAGAATGCTATTTTATACAATAAACTGTTATTTTGTCGTTAATACTATAAAAAAAATTTAAATAGTAACTGTAAAACTCTTTATGCTACCTTTCATGCTAGAATGATCTATCGTATATTGCAATGTTTTATAATTAGAATTAGAATTGAGGAATGATGAAAATGTATGATGGATCTGCATTTCAAACACATCTGGGCCAGTTATCATTTCAGAATAACCACTTTACCGAAATTTACCAATCAGGGTATACGCAATATATACTGGAACATTCCTAATCTAGAATCTAGAGTAAGATGAATGAGATCAAGAAAAACAACCTGAAAATAACCTTTTTGAATTGAGATAGGTAAAGGTATCCGCCACACCTTGTATAATTTTATAAAAGGTTACTTATCGACATTTTGTAATTATATGAAGTTTGATTGACGAGTTTAAATAATGTACTTACCCTATTAACCTTAACCAAATGAAAGTCTATTAATTAATCACGCACAGTCATTAAGCGACTTTTGGTTCAGACGAAAATTTAAAAGTAACTGATTTAGCGTTGGTGTGTATGTTGTGTACGTTGGTTGTATAATAATTCGCAGATTGCCACAGCCAAAAATACACATTATGTAGCACTTGACCACCAGGCGTTCTAAACGGATTACATTTTTACGCAAAAACTGCAATCAATTATTCAAATTTTTACAGAAATATGTAATACGTAAACAGGTGTTACAAATTTTGATATTTGTAATTGAATATGCAAATTTGGACCTTAGAGCATTTGCTCAACAGATTTTCTGTCTTACTGGTGAGCATCGGTCTCTCCTCGGCCACGTGTTTCTATTCAGTGTTACGATAGCTACACAGGGGACCTACAGTTTAATGCCAAATGTGAACTACAGAAATTCCGAAGAAGATTTTTAATATTAAAATCCCACAGTTGCTAACCAGATTGAGAAATTGTGTGTGGTAGGTTGGGGCACATTTTATACGCTGCGTAGTAATGCTGAGGAGTCGAAACCAAGCCATAATTGACGTTTTGCCCAGGAAGCCAATGCTCTGCCAACTGAGCTACCACCATGCTTAATGAATACCAAACGTTAATTTAATTTAATTTAATCAAATATATGTTGGGATAGATTCATCCAATTTAGTTACTCTACTGATAAATAATTATGCAAACGACTAAAAGTTAATAGTTCCAAACAGACGTATTAGTACCTATCTACACATAATATCTCAATATAACAAACACCAAATATAAATTATTTCTAACATGATAAGATAGGTTTTCACTAACTAAATATGAGTAACGAAAATCGGATAAGTTGGTCAAATTTATTTATCCAAATGTTAAAAAGATATGAAAACGATTAATTGTTTATTGTTTAAAATAGTAACAGCAGCTATGTAGTACTACCGACCTAGAATATACACAGATTAAATAACGAATAGTAATGGATAAGAAATAATAATTAAATTTAATACAAATATATTTAGTAAGATACTCATTCATCTTCGAACACTTTTAGGTTTATGTTTTATAAAGAACAAACTGAATCGATATAATGAAAAATCGATCAGGAATCGAAAAGGGAGCAATATTTTAGAACGCTTCAGGCAGAAGAAGACAATTGGGAATTATTAAAAACTTATTTATTTTTAATGCCAGCTTCAAAAGTCAATGTTTAAAGGATTTTCTTATAAATACAGAGTAGACAGACGAATGCAATAGACTACTAGTGGATTTAATGCAATGTATTGTAATGACAATTTAGCTTTAAATCACTTCAGTCCTAACAGTTTTGACTTAAAAAAATATTTTTATTTATTATTACACATTTTCTTAAATGTTGCGAATTGGTGGCCCCTAAAATTTTCTCTAGCTCTAGCCTCATAAAAATTTGAAATACGTAGGTCCTCTTTCTTACACCTACAGATGGGAAACCATATATAGTAATAATAGGAAATTAAAAATGATATGGTAGGCGTGTTAACGTTGTTTATTATAATATAGACAATTATAACAACATTATTTTAAATAAAACAAAACTTACACTTGAAATAGAAAAGAACGAACTTTTAAAAGTAAAACAGTCGATTCCGCTTAATCGGGACACGCTGGGCCTACAGCATTATGCCCAAATTAAGCAGCTGACCCAAATATGCGAAGTTTTTCTTACACTTCTATAAATCCTTGACAAAAATATAAATTACAGAAAAATAGTATACACACTAAAAACAATATCTACATACATATGTATAAGAAAAATATAAATTTGAAACAACTTGAAACTGTTAAGTCATTTCTTGATGTCTTGGAAACGGTTATAATTGTTTCAATAAAATTGTGAAAAAGCGAGATTACACATGCGTCGCATACGCGCGGCGGTGTAGCTGTTGCCAAATGTACGTTAACTGCAATACCGCTAACGATGTCTACGTGTGAATGCTTGGCGCCGCACTGATCGCAATCATATGTGATGTCAGATAGATAATATTATAAAAAACAAGTTCAAGTGCTGTTATCTAATGAATTGCGTAAAGAACACACATTAAACTGTCTACAAATTTTTAATCTTCTGATTTAAAATTTTGCGTTATATTAACTGTTCGGAAATTTTTACTGTCTCGATTAAACTGGTTGGTGTCTCAAATGAGCTGTTTATTTGTTTTATTTGGTTTCTATTGTTTAAGATTTGGATCGAAAAGGCGGCTGTCCCGATTAACCGGTGGTCCAGTTAACCATACAGTATACAAAAAATTAATAAGTGTTAATTATTCAAATATTAAATATGTGTAATTTATCAATTTGTGCTTAATATAAAGGTACAATTATAAAATATTATCAAAATGTAGAGCTATTTAATAGCAAATAACCCCTTCCGCAGAAGGTAATCAACTTTCTTTTGAATGCTCACATGGTTCATCGTCTAGCCCGTACGGTGTTAGAGGAAGGTCATATATAATCGGAAACAGTTTGGTATCCTCGCTGCAAGTTTCCGATTTAATTTGGAAATAAGTTTCACCAAAGTATTTTGGCAGAAACAGCACACCAACTTCGTAGGAGCGAACGTAAATTGAACCATCTTTGTTGATGGCTGAACCCCAGGCAGATTTTGAAATATTGGCACTAGTAAGGCAGGACCAAGCGAGTTTGGTTAAGCAGGGTGAAATGCGACAATAAGTTTTGATATGAGGTGTTGCCTTTGATCGATTCGTACTATCTGCTTTCCAGGAACTGTAAACAAACACACGACATACCATTTAATTATATTGTACAAAAATGTCCTTATATCGTGTTACTCAAGAATTATTTGACCTTACTGTAGGTATTTAAGTGGCCACTTCATATGTTCTTTGTTAAACTTCATCCAGTATGCCAAACAACCTCCACCTTCCGCACCATGGTACCCATTCAGGATGTCACTTTGTGTAGGATATACGATTTTAATCGTTGCATTGGATTCAGTTGGTAAGCGACAATTTGTATGGCTAGCAAGGCTGCGAAGCAAAACAGGAAAGAACCAATCAGAGGGCGAATTTCCTAAAGATCCAATACTTGACGCTTGAGTTATGATTTCCCAAGACAGTGATTCATCTCTTGTGTCTGTTTGCTCAGCTTTCGTCTCATTTTCATGCGACTCAATTGGTTCATTAAATGTTCTTCTGCTTCTGCTAGATGAAGCTGTTTTATTATCAGATGTGATTAGCATATTATTGCTTGTAACTACATCACATTTGGTCATTTCATTGCCAGCAGTATTTTTCTCAATGCATACAGCTGCAGCTTTACCTCTACTGTTTTCTTGATATTTAATGTGTTTGCCCAAACTTGTTCTGTTAATAATGTCTGTAATGTCTTCCACTGAAGTTACTTCTTTTCCTCCAGTCATTTCTGCAACTTTAGTGTCATCATGTGTGAGTGTTAATTCAGCATCTACACTTGTATTTTTGCTAGATGTGGTCATAGTTCTACCTCTTCCAGCTGTCCACTTACTACTTCCTCTTCTAAATTTAGAAACATTTGCAGATTTTTTACTCTTTGCAGATGTATTTTCATCATAAACTGGCGATACACCAGGTAATTTGCAGTGAAGAGAAAGCAGTTTACCTACAGTGTGTAGATGGCTATGTGCTATTGGCCAATCAGTAGGTTTGTGAATTCCTGGTGCTGATGTTACTAAACATACTCTTAAATAAAATAAAATAGCTATGAAACCAAACACATTTTCTGGCAATAATTGGAAATAACACTTACTTTACAGCACTAAAATCAGCTCTTTTAACATATTCCATCCATTCATCTAATAGTGGATCCTTGTACTGGTCTAAATATGACAAAAAAGCTGGCTTGAAATTAGTAGGGCCTGCTCCAGCTGTGTCAAGACTGCTGTGTGGTAATGGGGGACATAATGGACTTATCCATAATCTAAATTACGCTTTTGGGTAATAATATCAGTAATAGAATCTATATAATAATTACCCATTGCAGTAGAAGTTCCAATCTAGGGAGTACAAATTAGCAGTGGAAATAACAATTCGCAAAGAATTATCTTCATAAACAAAAATTCCAACCTTCCTAAAATTAACTTATGGAAATCATATTGTCAATACTACAATATAGCTTTAGGGTCATACAAATGTTTGTACTCAATGATCTCTTGTTGTGACAATAAATATGGTGATTTTAAGTGTTACTAGGTTATTTGGTGGAACAATGCAATGTCAATTAGAATGACTACATCCCTTGGTGACCAATATTCTGTTTATAGAAACTTTTACTTAAACATACTTGCGGTGAGAGGCCTTTGATGGACTCTTTAAAATAATATATTAGAAAGATAAAACTGATTTTTCATCCCCAAAGGCTATATACATATATATATATATATATATACGATATGAAAAGTAATCCCAACATACAACTAGTAAATGCAAGACATTGATCTAAAACAAATAGTGTCAAAGTGAAAATATTATAGGTACCTGCATTAGTTTTAATATTA
>JABXWE010022234.1:0-16181 GCA_014611495.1 Limonius californicus | reverse complement strand
AAAAATGTAAATGACGTCATAGCTAAAACATATGACAATCGAAAAAAAAAAAAATGAAAAACGCCAAATTGTGCCAAATAACGTGATAGGAAACTTTTGTTAGGAACTTTTTTTCGTAAAGTTATTATTTAAGGCTGTAGCATCGATGTTCCTTACTTTTTATTCATCCTGTATACACTTGCACATCATTCAGGTAAAATTTACGTAGTATTGAAATGATATCCTTTTCTAGGTAGACCATTTTATCTTTGTTTTATAAATACATTGGTACAAGCTTTTGGTTCTGTTTACTTCAATACCATATTTGTTTTACTTTCTTTTGAAATTAATAAAGTATAATAACCAAAAAACGATTTACATATTAGTAGCCTTTAGTTTATATAATTTACGGTTATTAGTTACTAATTAATTATTGAAATCCTGACTACTTTCTAAAATAGTCATAGTAAAGCAAATTGTAATTCTTAACCTTCGTCACATTATTTTTATTTAAATAATATAAGTCCTTTAAATTCGTCTAAAAACAGAATTTATTTTTACCTTTAATAATTTACGTTCGTTTTTTTTGTAATAAGTATTTTCATTGCTCAAAATACAGTAACTAAACACATTTTTGATGGAGAGTTACTTTAAACTTTTTATTTGATGTTGTTTTACCTAAGCAATTCCATTTAAGTAAGACATTGATTAACAATTAAATGTGCTAACAGGGTGTCTACAATTTCGTATAAATTTTTAATGTAATTGTACATTATTATTTAAAGTCAATTTTTTAACATAACAATTGATAATATTTTGCCAAGGCAAGGCCTACTAATGTTAAGGTAGTTTTGTAACTGTAATATTGTTAATTTTACAAATTAAATTAAACAGTATTGGACTAAACAGAAACCTACGGCGTGTATTTAAACAACAAAGAAAGTATCCTAATAATTTGCAAATATTTTATTATAAATAAAAACATTGGGATTTTTCAATTTCTTAGACAAAACTAAAAATTATTTTGTTATTTAAATGTTAGGTATTAATAAGTAATGCTAATAGTACTTAACCGAATTTGTAGCTCTTACTATTTACGAGATTCCCATGCACACGCATAGAAGTAATTTTAAAATAAATTAAAATAGCGGTCGTACGACTTACGAAGCGATTAGCAAACCCTTTTTCCAAGAAATCAAGATGCAACAGCATCTGCGATATTTCCAAGCATGCCGGATCTCAAGTTGACTGCAAAATATATCTTGAGGTTTTATACACAAACGGCGCTACAGCGCTCTCTACAGTGGGGTTAGATGAATTTCTAGAGTATAAAATCGCCCAAAATGGGTACAAGATGAGCTCCGGGCAAAAATTTGAATTTCACCACCCCTTCACATGTCCTCTTGAATGAGTACGATATACACATGGATACAAGACGAGATCCAAAATCGGATCTCACCTTGCAAAAAGGATCTCATCTTGTACAGTTTCTAACTCCAAAAGATCTCGACTTGTACCGAAAATAAATATATATATATATATATATATATATATGCTTTTACAGCTGGAAGAACTTCTTTCTACATCACACGATGTTACTGGGCAATACTTAAACAAATGTGATTTCTTGACACCGAAACATTTGTCGTTGAAGTCGTTGTTTAAAAAATCCCCATTTAAAATATTTGTTATCAATTTTAAAGTTGAAAGTTCGCTGTTTCTATGAATTAAATCGTCAATTTTATTAGTTTCTCTTTATATATGTTACTTTTATTTTTATTGAGGATGGAACGAAAATTTATTTCCGAATAATTCGAAAGAATCCACGAGAAGCAGGTTTTGTGTTGTGTCCAGTGTATTAATAATGTTGGGAATTTCAGAAAAATGAGCCTTTGTGTAGGATAATTGAGCTTCTAATTCAGAACTTTTCAAAATACTTTGACAATCTGCCACAGACTAAGCACAACTTGAATCAAGAGTTAACAACAATTTTAAAATCACTATAATGTTCGCAATAAAATAGAGAGCTTCAATCCACGTTCCCTATCTGGTTGGAATTAGTACCCTTACAGATTTGATATCTTCTACGAGCGGAGGCTTCGCATTGGAATATTATGTGTGACGCTGTATCCTCTTCCTCGCTACACAGCCTGTATATAGGATCTTCATTAAATAGCCCTATGTTGTAGAGATGTTGTCTGAAGTGCCAGTGCCCCGTTAGGAGTCCTGTCACTGCTCCAATTTGAGTCCTACTAAGTTGTAGGACTGTTTTGGTAAGCTTGTGGGTGTGGTTCTCCCATCATAACTTTGCTTTGTCTTTATCGAGTTGAGAGTCTCCCGTGTTTCGAATGTTTGGTTACGATCCATTCTTTAACTGCTCTTCTCACTGCCCGCTTAGTTAGACCGACAACCGCTTCAGGCCTTGTGAACGGTGTTTCAAATGCTAGTTTTTGCTAGTTTATCTGCGTTTTCATTTCCTTCTATGCCTCTGTGATCTGGCACCCACACAAGTTTTACCTTTTTAGAGTTTGCCAGTATTAGCAGACTACGAAGGCAGTTTCAGGCAAGTTTTGACTTAATCTGGTTTGAATTCAGTACTTTCAAAGCTGCCTGACTGTCGAAGATAATAAGTAAAGTCGTTGAAATCCATAGTCCTCACAATGGGATAAGGTAGATAAGTCGTTGAATAAAACCACAGTCAATCCCAAAAAATGAATATAATGTTGTTAAAGTTATAAAATGGTGTAAACGTTTTCGAACCCACTAGGGTTCATTTTCACACTAATAAGAAAATATCAAAATTACAAAATATTGAAGTATTGTAGGAAAATTATTTGAATGAAAATAACAACATTATATTCATTTTGTGGGATTGACTGTGGTTTTATTCAACGACGAGATAATAAGGATGGTTTTGTTTGTATAGCCCCTTCTTATGTTCTCTTCTATTACTGCTAGAATTGCATAGGTTTCAGCTTGGAGTATTGTGGCAGTTTGGCCCAGAGATATGGAGGTACTATATCTTGGTCTGCTGCCGTATACACCAGCTCCGATTCCGTTGGTCGTGCGTGAATCGTCTGTATACCATACTAAGCTTTTATGCAAATCTAGTGGTTCGTCTTGATCCCATTTTTCACGGTTTATCCGTATTTGGAAGGGTTTATGAGAAGAGTGTTTTGTTAACCTGTGGTCCGTTCCCGTTTTTAATTTTGGGCCAGATACTACATTTATTATTTTTGAGTGTCCCCATGTGCGTTGGCACCCAACACACATGGGGACAATTATCCGTGCAGTTTAGGCGATACCCTCCCATGCGTGCCTCGTCCTTGATTATTATATCAAGAGGAGGAAGGTACAGGAGTGCTTCTAGTGCTGCTGTCTTATTTAGATGGATACATTAGTCAGCAAAACAAGCATTTATGGACTTTGGAGAAGCCTAATTTTATGGTAGATACCTCTTGTAACGATTTCCGCTCCTCAAAGAAGCAAACCTTTTATATATATTTAGTTATTCTCAAGCTTATAGGAATTTTTAATATTTCGAAGTTACCATTTCTGTCAAGCCGACGCAAGGTGTTTTGGAGTTTCAAAAGTTGGGGACAAGGAGATTCTAAAGACAGTTTTCGTAATTAAATCAGTGAATTTACTCCGGTTAAGAAGATATTTTTGGTGATAGGCCAGTGCCCATCTACTGGCAAAATTCGTTCGGCTGGACTTCCAGAAATTAAGGCGACTCGACATTTATACGTATTGTTCAAATTCATACGCTGTCATCGTTGAGTAACCTTGGGAATGTTTTTCCCGAACCGAGTGGACGCCAGGGTCTAGATAGGGAGTCTGGTGTACGGTCGAGCTGATTGCCGCCACATCTTGATCAAGTGAAGTGCATTTTAAAACTGTATAACCTTGTCTTGTTGTTTACGATTTCTTTATGTTATTTAAGAATTAATTTATTAATCGATTGAGGTCACAGAATTGTGTCATTGGGGCCTTAATTGGGGATATGTGAACATATGAAATAGTATTGTAATATTCCATATTCCAATTTTACTTAAAGCAGATATACAGGGTACTCCAATAATGGGTTGATTTGCGTTTGTAAGAGTTCACGCCTTGACGTTAGTTTTTGATCGTTTGATCACGCATGAATTCGTAATGCGAAGGCCTACGAAGTTACGGAATGCGCTAAAAATGTCTAGTATATTGTTGTGTAGCGCAATAAAAGTCCGAAAAATTGTTTGAGTGTTGCTGTAACACTTCCCTAAGTTTTTCTATAGGGGAGGTTAACTGTTTTTGGGATCAAGGCATACAAATCATAATAATGACAAAAAAACCTTAAAATGCATATATTGAATAATAAAAATAATGGGGATGTTACAACACAAAGTGGAAATCCATCATACGGGCTGGTCCTTGCCTAATCTAAGAATAATAAAAACCGGGAGAGATTATGTCGACCATTGACCTCGTTTAACCTGGTTCTCTTCTCATTCCAGGAGGTATATTTATTATATACAAGTTAGTTATTATAACATAAATTTGCAAACCTTATCTGGACGGTCTAATGTTGATTAATATCCTTTTATTTGAAACTCACTTTTGATTACTTGACGAGTTCGAAACGGAATAAGTTGTATTACTTTAGATATTATGAATTTTACTTCTAAGTCCCATAATTGAAAGGACTGTTCAAGTTAAGATTTTTGAAATTAACACATGATCAATTTTGAATTCGCGGTTGGGTAATTAACCCCAACTCGGTGAGACACGAACTGACTGACTTCTTGCAATTTACTCTGCAAGAAAACTATTTCCGGATCAAGTTTCGACATAATTTTCTGCCTTTGGTCAGGTCTGGAGTAATATGTTACTGGTTTTCTGAATTTGCTTACAAACTAACAATTCTGTGGGAACTGTGTTCTTGCACTTTTTTTTCCCTTAGTTAATTTCCATTATATGTGCTGAAATTCTAATATTAAGTTACATCCGTTTTCAAGCCTGTGAATTAACCTGTCAGCTTAAATAAAAGTGATTTCCCTGTGTACAGGGTGAACACAAAATTATTATTTTTTTTATTAAATTAACTACGGGTTACTACATTGCCAATTTAATTTTCGTTATATTCCGTTCTAATAACGTAAAATTGGGACTACTAATTTATTTTAAATCATTGTTCTTGCATAGAAATATTAGAACTGTGATTAGATTTTGTTGTTTTATTAAGTAGAAAGAGATTTGGTTGCAACTTGTCTTTTATTTTACGACGAATTATTTGGATTTAAGTCTACGTAAAGGACAGAAAGGAAGATATAAAGGTAGGTGATTATCTATCTTGGGGTCCGACTTCTCATTTACCACCTCGGACGATGCTAGAAAATTATAAGTTGGTGGCGCCTATTAATTAATTAATTGTTTTGAACCTACTCCTTCTTCGATTGGGTTTCCGGGATACTGGCATCTGTCAACTTGTTAATTTTCTACCTAAGCAGTGGCGGAGTTGCGAGGTTGTTTTTGTAATTAAAGCAATTTTTGTATGTAGTAAAGATTAAAAGCGTGACACTCTTCATTCTCAAAAACTAGTAGAATAGGCAGCTATTTCAAGGCTTAGAATAGTTGGACCATACTTTTTTAAGGTAGAAGTAAAACAGTTTATTTGTTTAAAAATTAACGAATATGTTTTCAGGCAGTTTTGCCCATTTTGATACTTTAAATAACATACGACATTTTTTCGATAGCCGGATATTAGCCTAAACACACCAATACCTGATCCTGACAGATACGCGACCTCACACAATGCGATTTCTTTCCGTAGCCGTATTTAAAGAACATCATTTTTCAGCGACCAATATATAACCTGAATTAATTTCAGCACAGAAGATAGGAAACAATTAATAAACGTCGGTATATGTAAATAAATGTCAGCAATAGGATTACGCGAAGAGTTCGAGCGTGCTTGGAAGAAGGTGGTGAACATTTCGATCATTTGTTATAAATTCTTTGTTATTGCAATTAATTACAATTAAGTTATTATCATTTCATGGAAATTTACTATTATTGTTTGTTTATTGAAGCTATTTTTAAATGTTTGCATTTAAACGCTTTCTTGTAAAATCTGTTTATAAAAGTAGGGTTAGCTACATTTTGTGATATGTTCACAATGAACTTTTCAGCTTCCACTTTGACGTAAAATTTAAAAAAAGGCCTACATCTTCTACAGCAAACAAATCTACAAAGAAGTTTCAGGGCGGCTAAATATTTTTCTAGAAGGTGGACCTATTGTTGGATAGGGACTAAATTAAACTAAACTAAAATACATAAATTGCGGGCTGCACCCACATTTCCAGAGCAATCACCAAAAATAGGCAAGAAATGTGTTTTTTTATAATCTGAAAATATCTTTCTTAAAATGTAATTAAATTGACAGCTAAACCAAATTATCGTAAGTAGACAGCGTTAATCAATTTTATTAAATTAAATAAAAAGTTATTTTGGTTGCATTTCTGTAGGTATGTTGGGTTGCGTTAACCTTTTTTTAAGGGAGGACAACTTACCTAGCCCACCCTATACAGTTTACAGTGTTGGAAATTAATAATATAGTACTTTCTAATAATGAACAAATAAATTGTTTACTACATATAAAATAAATCAGAATTTATAACCTTGAATAGATAAATCGATTTCTACATACAGTCGAAGTTCCATATACTGATTTTGGAAAGTACTATAAAAATCACTATAGAGAAACTTTACTATATAAAATTCATATTTAAATACGAAAGTAGTCTCATAGGTAGTCGGCAATTTTAAGCGATATGTTAATTATGTAACTGAATCACGCACAACAATCAAGGTCTTCGTTCTAAATTCTGATTTCTACGATTACGGACACATTGGTGGCAGCAGTATCAAATTTTACGGCGACATCTTTTTGTTTGACACCCTTATCAACATCGTCCAACACCTGTAACTTATCTTCCATCATTCTTCAAACATTTTCGCATTCCCAGTTTTAAAGAACTGCTTATTTCAACACTAAGATAGCAATTAACAAAATGCATCTACAATGGTAAACGAACTGCATATAAAGGGATGCGGAAATCCAAGATTATCCTATTGCATCATAAGAATCTTGTCCATTAGCTGTACAAAAGTATAACTACGATATTTGTGAATATTTTATCTTCGGCTTGCAAATATGAATTTAAGCTCGACTAAGAAAATAGAAGATTCTTGAAAAACGCAAATAATATATAGTATTTCATAATCCACTCAAAATTTCACCTAATAAGTAATATCGTAAAAGTTTGAAAGAAAAACATCACAATATGCAGGCTTTATATCATAATATACATTTTACATGTAATTGAATCCGGAGGTTAATATCCTCGCAAGAAAATTATTAACAGAAAAATCACTAAATGGGGGTTCACTATGTGGAAGACTTAATTACATATTTTAAACCGTTGTAAAACATGTAAATAGCGAAACAACCAGTCAAAGAAAAAATATGTCAATACAGAAATAAACAAAAAAGAAATTTTGTGGTTCCAACGGAAAAAAATGAAGTGGCTCTAACGGTGCGGTTAATTTATTTAGGTGGTAAAAGTTCAGTGAACAAAAAATTGCTTTGTTGTTTAGTTGAAAACTTTGAGGTAGCGAGGTCGAGCCCAACTATTTTACATTTTCTGAAAACTGGCTTAAAAGTCCTGAACAAACTTTTTAACTCAGTCTCTCAATTTATCTTCTTCAAACATCTACTGTTCTGTGTTCTTAGCCCGAATGATTTATAGACTCGTTATGAGATTTCAAAATATTTGCCTTTCATTCGGCGTTGTTTTTACGGACAGAGTAAGTAAATCGCGAGCATGTTGTAGGAAAAGTCTGAGCCAAATTCAGGGTTTACATAAAAAGAAATTAAATTGTTTTTTAAACAGCTGCAGATTTAAGACCCAGCTCAGTCTGCTTTATATTTTCCTTTAATGGCGCAATAAAATGTTTAACGCCCATTCATTATTTTATATCTTCCAGAGCTTCCGATTAAACTGCCATAAAGGCTGATTTCGCGTCCAAATTTATTCCGCGGCGGTGTAGTTAATATTTCACAAAAACCGAAAACACCGTGCAATTACGTTTGGAAAAACAATGACATGTTAAATTACACTGCAGAAAAGGTTTTTTATTAAAATCTTGAAATATTGTTTGCCACTCACGACGTAGATCTGTGGAATATAGCGACGACAAACAACTTTATTAAGGAAAGTTAAATATGAACTCAACAACTTTTCGTTTTCTTGATTATTCTGCCTTTGTTCATATTTCTAGAGTTTTGGTCATTTTTCATGTCAACAAGTGGAGTTTTTTATAAATTATTTAAAGGAGAACTCCGTCACACGTAATTTATGCATATACCTACTAGCTGCATCGTGGACTTCGCCTCACGCTTTGATTTGTAATTTCTTAAAAGAATAATATTTACATTGTATAGCGATTTAGATATCTACCTTTCAAATGAATGTTTCGTTATCGAGAAAAATAAATATCTTTTGTAGACATTCCCCTACTTGTCCTCTACTGTTTGATTTAAATAGAACACCCTGTATTTTTTGCTATTGTTTATTTCTACGATCGGCTTTTATACAACGTCCAATTGTCACTTTCTATGTAGGAAGAAACATTAAATATCTGTGGAGGGGGCTTTAACATAATTTTCCTTAATAGGGTGCGACAAATATCATTGCCCATTGTACCATTTTTAGTTTTTAGGTGACAGTTAAGCAACGAGATACCCATGCTGGTGATTTCAATACAATCTTGCTACGAAAAATACTATTTACATACATTTTTATTTTTGAAGAGGTATACAAAGTGCATTTGAATATAGAAAATATCCGTGAGAATAGTGAATTTTGAAGATAAAACGCTCATGGTAGTAGTTGTAACATAATTTTTGCGGATAGTATGTAAGATATATGAACGAAAATTCTTTATGAGCTAGAAATACTCTAAAACCAACTATTTGGTTATTACAAATCACCCTTAAAGTAAACGGTTCCACAATAAACGGCTTTAACTAATTCTAAAGGCATCAACGCGGTGGATAAATGCTAGCACTGGCCAAACAGTATTCAAAGTTAAGCGACGATTCGCACCGAAAACCTACGATCACACGCTGCTATCTTGGTTCCTCGGAGAGTACGTAGAAGCATCAGTCTCCCTGAGCTAGTATGCCAATTTAACTATCTTAAAACGAGGTTAAAGATACGGCCGGATGCAAAACCGAGACTTCAGATATCTTCGCAAAAGATTTCCTATACGCACTTTACTTTAGTGTCCTTCATTATCTACTGATATTTATTATTGTTTGATATGTTTATGAACGATGTTCTACGGATTAAATTACAGCATCCAGCTGGTTAAGTAAACAAATTAGAGGTCAGTTGTAATGAAGACAATTCGCATTTCATATATAGATAAGCGACCTTCTTGCTAGTAAAGTAAATCGTCAGGTCTGTTAATTTACTCTATTAAAAAAAAAGTTTTTTACAAACTTACAGTAAACACTCACTTAAACGTTTCGCCAACATCACAACAGGACAAACATCTACAACTCCAGCAAATCAGGATGGATCACTGAACAACTCTATATTAGATATACTAATGCAGAATATCATTACTCTAATTAAACCGCTGTAGGAAAAAATAAAACCTATGCTACCAAGCCTCTTAATTAATGGCAATCCATAACCAAAAGACATACAATAACCAGACGTCAGAACACATCAGTGTAAATAAATTTATCAATACATATAGGTTTCCTATCAAGACACAATATTGACATCATCATCAATTAGTGAAACGCATCTGATAGATGGAACAAACCTAAAAATTTCGGTATACAATATTATTCGTAAAGATCGAATAAGTCCAACTGCTTCTGGGGGAGTTGCAATCATTATTAAGTGCTCAATATCAGGTCACCCTATTGAAATACAAAATGCTATCAACATAGAAACGATAGGTGTTAAAATAAAACTAAATGACAGTAGTGTAGCAAAATTTATATGCGAACTTATTTAGCACCAGTAAAGCGAGTGTAGTTATAGGAGACCTTAAAGTACAACCATTATTTTAAGGCCGAATCTTTAAGCCTTTGACTAGGGATTATTTGTAACTGACAGGGGACATTCACGTAGATCCAGCCAACGCATTCAGGTAAATTTTAAAATATTTACAAAATTTTGAATTTAATAACAAATTGAAAATTGCAAATGGCACACCGCATACTAATCGGCAAATTTAGAAAATTCTGAAGAATCGCCGCCCAAACTTATTATTAACGATTTCACCTTCTATTTTGGGGAATATTTTTTTTCCACTTTAAGTACATGCTGCACACAGTTTTTCCAGTGTTCGTCAATTTCTGGCACAACGACTTTAATTAAACTCAAAACACTATCAGTTATCCGAGGAGACGTATTCCTTTTTCGAACTGTCGTTTTTAACATACTCCAACACACTCGACCGGATTAAACACGCAGTAATATGGAGGTAATCGTAAAACACCAAATCTACTTCTAAGTACAGTTTCGTCGACGTATATCTTCTGCAAATTTCCTCCTTCTAAAAGTTTCAACAAGTTCTCTTTAGTTTTAGCGTTATCAGGTACAGAAATATTATTATCTGGCAAAATAGATATAATATCAGTTTTCCTCGTGTTTCTGTTAGGTATTTTTTTAATTATCTCGAATGATAAGATGCATTATCCATTGCAATAACGCTATTTTTTTAATATTTGGGAGTAAATATTTGCAAACCTAATTTTCGAACATATCTGCGTTCGTATCTTGGTGGTAATCCGCGAAAGAACCCCCATTTTCGCAGCCGGCATGTATATTAATTATTCGTTTTCGTTTTCACGGTGGGCCATCCAAAACTGTTTTTCAGTCCAACCTTTATTTACAATATCGTGCGTATCGAACCACGTTTCATCTAACCAAACAATTGGCCGATTTTCTGATGGATAAGATTCTATTTTTGTAAGGTATTCTTCCCTTAACCGCACAATACGATCACTGTCCATAACGTATTGTCGTTTGTTTATGGTTTTGTATCGAAATCCCATATCTATCATTAAATTCCTCAGGGTCTCCAAGCTTTTGTAAGGAAAATGTGTTTTCCTTTAATTTTTTCCAACACGTTTTCTAAAGATGGAACGGAATTGTTCTTATAAAAATCATGAACAGCATCACCTATACTTTCTCTTACTGCCACATCAATTTTCTTAAGTTGCCGAGTTACTGTTTCTTTACGGTCTTTCACACATCCTCTCCTTATTATGCGACACACAGTTCTATAGGGAACTTCTGTCAATTCCGAAACACGTTTAATAACGCCGTAACTATTACCATCTCAAAAAACTTTACTAATTTCTGGTGTTTTAAATTTTTGTACGCGTTTAAAATAATTTGTTGCGCTTCAACGGGAAGGTGATGACGGATTTTCCCTTCATTTTCGTCTATCTGTTCAGAATCATTACTGCAATGACTGGAATCTAAACTTACAACATCAATTTTTTCGTCGCTACCACTATCAACATCACAGTCAAACGGTCTCCAAAGATCCATAATAATGCGAAACACAAATAAAATTAATATTTGTGTACAACCACTACACGCTACAAATTCACAACTAAGACTGCATCAACCCTTTAATTTGAGAAAGTACACAATGCCAACTCATTAAGCTTAATTACCTGACTCATCCGAAAAACAAATGGAAAGGGAAATTCTTTACTTCATTGTTAATTTTCAAAAGTTTCTATACAAGCAAAATATTAAAATACCATTAAGTTTCCATTTTAAAATACGCACACCGAGTACAGACCTATATAGTATTAACAACCGCTCGTTCTTTTGTTACGGAATAACAAACTTCACGCTGAGAGGAAATGAGAAGGTAACAGCGGCTCAAAGATTCGGCCTTAAAATAATGGTTGTACTTTAATTCCAAGCATACCATCTGGGGATGTAGAATCAACAACCCGAATGGAGTGAAACTACAACAAATTATGACAACGCATAAAATATAAATCACAGTACCAACGAGTCCTACATACTACCCTTATAGAAGGGATAATCAGCCGGACGTATTGGATGTTATAATTCACAAAAACTTTAGCAAACTCCTACAGCAAGACGTATTAGAACAGCTAGACTTGGACTACATACTAGTGGCACTGCGGTTTAAAAATACACCATTCCATTTTTCACAAATTCCAGCAATAATAAATGGATTTGTAGATTGGAAACTTTGCAAAAGTAAGATGAATGCCGATCATACCTGCTTCACTAGCATTATGACAGACATAAATCAAGCTGTAGCAACTTTCAACTACTATAGAAAAAAGCATAAAATCAGCACCATTGTAACAATACCCAAAACGCAGATCTAACTTTGCTCTCCCTGCTTCCAGCATACTTAATTGTTGAAAAACACAAAGTTAGAAGACAGGGGCAAAAGATGAGAAAACCCAAATTAAAAGTGCTACTTAATCAACTACAGCGGAGAACAAAATGGGTACTGGATACTTTCAGGATAAATTCTTACAATAAATACGAAGCTGAATTGTCGCCACAAGACTCAAGTATATGGAGAGTCACTATACGGATCCTAAGACAACAACCAACAATGAGTCCGTTAAAAATCGATGATAAGTCGTTCGAGACAGATGAAGAAAAATGTAATTACTTAGCTAAAAACTTAGAACTTATATATACAACAAACATCACCCATAACAAACAAATTTTACCAATGAAGTTAAGCAGGAGCTCAAAAATAACTTTTCAACTGAGCCGGGTATTATAAAACCTACTAGTCCCAGAGAATAGCTGAAATTATTAAAACATTATCAAATAAAAAATCATCAAGAAGTGAAAAGATTCTCAATGTAGTGTTGAAAAACCTGACAAAAAAGTCATTAACATATTTAACAAAAATCTTTAATAGCTGTTTACGTTTAGGATATTTTCCTGATATATGGAAAACTGCGCAGGTGTTGCCATTCCATAAGCCAGGCAAGGATCCAAAAAATCCTAACAACTACCGACCGATTGCCTGCTGTCAACAGTTTCGAAAGTATTTGAAAGAGTTATATTCGGTAGACTATATGATGGCACGATATTACCACCGTTTCAGTTCGGATTCAGAGCAAAACACATCAGCTAACAAGAATTCTCTTCTAGTTCTTCCACTTTATATAGGCTTTGCCTGTTTATTTCGTTGACATATATCTCTCTTAAGGGGGCGTTCCGACTGAAGATGAGGCCCAGCTTTCAATCCAACGCTTAGGTGGTCTGTCCGGTTAATGTTTCCCTATCGGAATTACCGTTTCAAGAATTTTTGGTAAACGCTCTTCTGTCATTCGCTCCACATGTGCATTCCATTCTTTTCGACGTTGTTTTGTGAATTTTACGATGTCCTGTATTTTGCATTCTGTTCATAGTTGTTACCGGTCTTACTACGCTCTTATACAGGGTGAGTCAATAAGGCGTAATTCTTCCATAACTTCTGACACGTTAAAGCTGCGGCTGCGATTCAAGTTTTAGGTGATTTAAATGATGGAAGTGCATATTTTAAAATTAATTTCGATTATACAGGGTGTTCCATTTTAGAGGTACATGACGCATCGCAATTTTTTTAAATAGAAATACCAATTTTTTTCTTCTGTATTTTGAAGCATCTTTAGTGGCCTATACAGTGGTGTAATATTTTTGAAATTCGTTGGTGGAACAATTAAATAAAAAATATTTTTCGAAAAAATCAGCGTTGGCAGACCAAATTTGAAAGCTCAGTATGAGTAGATCTTTCGAAATTTAAAAATGGGCTTTTGCATAGAGGCAGAATAGGCCATGTTTTAACTATTGCCTTTTGCAGAATTCGATTATCTTATACAGGGCGTAGTTTAGAAAGCCACAAACTCAAGACACTTTAAAAGAGCCAAAACTCATTTTTTTCAAATGGAACCACCCATAAAAAAGTTCATAGGGGTGTGTATTTTATTTTTCTCTACAACTTTTGTAAAACATGGCATACGCTTAAAATCACCCGTTTTTGAGGTATGTACATTTTTTTTAAATTTTGGTGCTACGCACTACAATAATCAAGTTACCTGCATGGAAACAATCGCGGTGGGTCGGAAACGAATTCATGCCAAACGTCAAAGCGTGTCAAAGTAATTAGTGTCAAAGTTTAGTTGCCACAAGGTTAAATAGTGGTAGGAAGAATGAACTTTCCTAAGGAGGAATTAGTAGACATGATCTACGCCCTGGGTGAAAGTGATAGAAACTACCTTTTGGCTGCAAAAATATACGCCCAAAAATATCCAAACAGAAACTACCCGCAAGAGACATCGTTTCAAAGATTGAAGGATAGATTTGAAGAAACTGGTAGCATTTCGTACAAGAAACAGAATCGTCGAAAGAGGGCCACGCATGAAGAAAATGAGTTTACTGTTTTACTGGAATTGGTTGAGGATCCGCATTAAAGCACTCTACAAATTAGTAGGGAAGTAGATGTCACTCAGACGCCTGTGAGCAGAATTATTCGGCTTACCATGGGCAACTTCTGCAGGAATTAAACGAAACTGATTTTCAAAGAAGACTAGACTTTTGCCTGTGGGCAAATGAGCGAATACAGGAGACTCCTTTGTTTTTCGAAAATGTGCTGTTCTCTGATGAAGCCACGTTTCACCGCAGTGGCAATGTGAATCGACATAATTTTCATTATTACGCAACCGAAAATCCTCATTTTATCCGAACTGTGGACCACCAGCACAGATGGTCTCTCAATGTCTGGGGTGGCATTGTTGGGGGATATGTTCCGGGAACCTATTTCTTTGAAGGACGTGTGAATGGAAATAATTATCTTCATTTTTTGAGAAACGACTTTGAAAATTATCTAGATGATTTACCCTTAGATATTGTACGAAGACTATGGGTTCAACATGACGGCGCCCCTCCACATTACAGCGGTCAAGTTCAGCACTACCTTAACAACACTTTCCCTAATCGGTGGATAGGTAGAGGGGGTCCAGCTAAATGGCCAGCTAGATCACCTGATCTTACGAAATTGGACTTTTATTTATGGGGTTTTGTCAAAGATCAGGTATATCAAATTCCTCCTACCACAAGAGACAATATGAAGCAAAGAATACGGAATGTTTTTCAAAGTATCCTGCCCCATACACTAAGAAGTGTCGGGAATTCATTCAGAGAAAGAATCCAGTTGGGCATTGAACAAAACGGAAGACATATTGAACATCTCTTATGAACTTTTATTTAGCGTTATCGTTTTTGTGTTCTACGTTTATTGTTATGTTAATTCTTTGAAATAATGTCACTTCCCAAAAAGCAGTTTCTATCACCAACACCCAGGGTGTATACCATTTCTATTTCCTCAGGAAAGTTCATTCTTCGTACTACTAATTAACTTTGTGGCAACTAAACTTTGACATTAATTACTTTGACACGCTTTGACGTTTGGCATGAATTCGTTTCCGACCCACCGCGATTGTTTCCATGCAGGTAACTTGATTATTGTAGTGCGTAGCACCAAAATTTAAAAAAATGTCCATACTTCAAAAACGGGTGATTTTAGGCGTATGACATGTTTCACAAAAGTTGTAGAGAAAAATAAAATACACACCCCTATGAACTTTTTTATGGATGGTTCCATTTGAAAAAAATGAGATTTGGCTCTTTTAAGGTGTCTTGAGTTTGTGGCTTTCTAAACTACGCCCTTTATAAGATAATCGAATTCTGCAAAAGGCAAGAGTCAAAACATGGCCTATTCTGCCCATACGCAAAAGCCGATTTTTAAATCTCGAAAGATCGACTCATACTGAGCTTTCAAAAATTGGTCTACCAACGCTGATTTTTTCGAAACATATTTTTTATTTAATTGTTCCACCAACGAATTCAAAAAATCTTGCACCATTGCATAGGCCACTAAAGATGCTTCAAAATACAGAAGAAACAAATGGGTATTTCTATTTAAAAAAATTGCGATGCGTCATGTACCTCTAAAATTGAACACCCTGTATAATCGAAACTAATTTTAAAATATGCACTTCCATCATTTACATCACCTAAATCTTGAATCGCAGCCGTAGCTTTAACATGTCAGAAGTTATGGAAGAATTACGC
>JABXWE010022233.1:0-28911 GCA_014611495.1 Limonius californicus | reverse complement strand
CCGTCAGCAACTGAAACGTTCATTTCTACGTGATATTGAGTGCAAGACTCAACTCGATAGTATTAATACGTTTCATTTAACAGCAACTTTTAAAGTGTGGGGAGTAGTGACCATTATAAAAATGCTAGAGCGAAATCTCGATCAGCGTTCAGCGATCAAACTTAAGGAAAGCACAACAGAAACTTACGAAAAATGGAAACGGGGTTATGGAGAGCACAGGTTTTTAGGTGACATAAAGTATTTTTGGATGATCGCAAGAGTGTGGAAGACAAATCTCGTTCTGGAAGACCTCGCACGTCAAAAACTAATGAAAATGTGACCAACGTGTGGGCCCTCGTGAGATCTGGTCGACGTTTGACAATCGGAATAATCGCTAATGAGTTAAATTTGAATCATCAAATTATTCAAAACATTTTCACGCGGAAATGTTCTACAAAGCTGGTTCCAAAAAAACCTCAGTAACGAATAAAATGCAAACCGAAAGAAAATGTGCTTTGACCTTCTTGAGTTCATGTGACTTCTTTCTTTTTCGTAAGCTCAAAGTCTACTCGAAAGACGTCATTTTGGATCTGTAGAAAATATTCAAAAAGTCGTGAAGAATCAGTTAAAGGCACTTTCTGTTGAAGACTTTGAGCTCTGCTACCGGGAGTGAAACCGACGTCTCGGGCGGTGTGTGGCTTCCCAGGGAAACTACTTTGAAGAAGATAATGTTGCTTTGCAGTTCAGTTGTTACTAACAAAAAACTTCAGCACCAGTCTCATTGCTTTTTGGATACAACTCGTATGTAGAAGGAAAAAAGAAAAATGTATAACTACAAGATACAAAAATTAGAAGAACACAACCAGCGTAACAATAAAAAAATTACAAAGAAATAAAAGCCTACAGCATACCCTTCAAACCTAAGTATAAGTGGGCAAAACCAAAGGTGGCGAGTTGTTATCTGCAAAGAGAGATATACTAAGCAGTTGGGAAAATTAGTTTCACAGCTTACAAAATGATTCAGAGGAAGAGTTGGCGGAAGAAGATGAAACCGAGCAGCTTCAGCATGAGACAGATATCCAGGGAGACGATTCGTCCATCATCGGAGGAACTGTGCATGGTTATAAATAACATTAAACATAAAAAAGCCGCGAGAAAAGAAAGAATAAAGAATAGTATAAGCATTAATAAAAAAAAACAGGGATGATAACCTTTATACCCAATTGCACAAACTAATCCAATTAATCTGGGAAGAAGAAAAATGCCGGTAAACTGGAAGTGCGATGTAATCGTGTCTTCATTTAAAAAAAGGAGATAAGCATGTGTGTGAGAGTTACCGCGGAATAACTCTGATTAACGTTACCTACAATCGTGTTTAAACCATAACCGTTTGACAAAGTATATTGAAAACAATTAGGGGACTACCAAAGTTGTTTTAGAACGAATCGCTGAACCAGTACTCGCGTATTTCCTATGAGACAAATTTGTAAAAAAAAAACACTACATAGAACTGTACAACATATTCATAGACTTCAAGAAAGCTTTTTATAAAATGAAAGAGAAGAAATGATATCATGTGGATATTGAAAGAATTCGGGATGCCAGATAAGCTATGCAGAATGGCACAGATGACACTGCAAGACTCCAAAAGAATGTTTTGATCTATTTGGAACAAATACGGGTGCGAGGCAAGGCGACGCAGTATCTGCGATGATTTTTAATTTAATACTAATACCAGTAGCACGAAAAATAAGTGTGGTACATATTAGCACATACGCGGACGATCTAGTGACCATGAGTTGAAGTATAAAAGCATTCAAAGAACTCTTTAATAAATTGGAAAAAGCCGCAGTATAGGATATCAGTCGCAAATATACATTAAAAGAAGTCGAGGAATTCATTTATCTAGAATCCTAAGTGAATATGGAAAATAAAATGGGAAAAGAAATGACAGAAACAATCCAAGCTGGAAGCGAAGGCTATTACATACACAAAACCTACTAAAATCCAAGTTCATAATTAGTCCCAGTGATAACAGATGGGTGTGAAACATGGTCCCCAACATAAACTGAACAGAAGAAGTTGAGAGCGACGGAAAGGGCGATAGCATGGAAAATATGTGGGCCAGTGTAAGAAGCGAACGAACAGTGGCGTAGAAGAACAAACCACTTGAATGGGTGATCGAAATCTTCGCTAACACGCTGTAACCCGTGGTGCCTCGAAGCGTACCTAAAACCGTCGGTCCTCCTGGGTTAGTGCGTCATGTCACTAATTACCTTAAACTGGGTTGGAGTGGCAGCGGTGTGCGGAAATGCCTTCAGGTCTCCCCGCAATCATTTTCCATATGCCGTTTATTTATTTATTTATGGACGAGGATAAAAAAGTGCAAAGATTAGAGCTGGCGGGCCTTGTCATTCGCAGGGAGTATAAGAGAAGTGTTAAAAGAATAATGCGCTGTACACCGCATTATGGGCCAACAAGAGGTAGACCGAGAGAAAGATGGATAGACGGAGTACAGCGAGACGTCAGAGTCCTTAAGGTAAGCAACTGGAAAAGTTCAGCAGGAGAATAGGGTCCAATGGAACAGGATAATTCAAGAAGCTAAAATCCACAAAGGACCATAACGTGGGATGAGTAAGTAAAGAATGGTTTTAGACGAAATTAGAATGTGTTGCGTAAATATTGACAACAATCGACTGAATAGTAGAGGAATTTGAATCTACTGGCAGGATTCGCTTGCTAATGTTAGTTCGTAAATATAACTAAAGCGTTATAGTTCTGAGTGTTCACTATTTGAGATTTGTCGATACCCTTGGAAATCAGCAGAATACCGTAAATAATTTTTTTATACAACGTTTGTAATGTTTAAATTCTTTAAATTTTGAAGTCTTTCAATACGTTACCGTCATGGCCGATTGAGCAGATTAACTTCACCCGATTAACGAGATATAAAAAAATTGTTATCTAATGCTCACTTTTCAACATCATACTATTGCAATAAGCAGTCATGCATTCATTTTCTTCATAGTTGTATCTATCATTATAATCTTCATTGTATGTAGTTTTGCACTGCATAAATTACATTTAATCGTCATCAAATGTTTTCTTTATTGCTGTTACCTTGAGCTATAATTCAAGCACTTATTTGTATGAAAAAAATATACGGATCATTTAACAGGAATTTTACCGTAGGTAATCATAGTTGTAATAATAAAAGATAAATATTACTTGTATATTGTCAGTTAACATTAGCTTTATGTTGATCAAACGTATTGTATCTGAGCGCTCTTCGAAACTTTAGATTAAAAATATTTATCTACGAAAATGATTAAATTGATTTGTAGTTTGATTCTTATCGCCCTAGTTTGTGATGTTTCTGGTACACCTGCAAACAACTCCAAGCTAACTACAGTTAAACCGTTTTCAGATCTTTTAAGAAAGTTTCATCAAAATGATTACAAACTTTCTTTTGAACGGACGGAATTAGCTCGCTTGAATAGAAGTTTGGTGGACTATCACGTTCGTACGTTTAAATACAATCGCACCACACCGGTAATTAATTCGAGTTTAATTTTAAATGTGGATGTCGGATACGAGCTAGAGGTACTTAGGTTACAGTTATACACAATTGGTTTTCATTGAAGTAAATTATATTCGGTTGACATTTCGGTGAATTTTAATTTACGGCTGTTGCAGATAATTATACAAGCATATAAGTTTGCTAGTAATGAATACCGATTGTTTCCATTACGTTGTGAAGTAAATTTTTGTGAAGCTGTAGCTTCGTCAGCCATGGGATTTTCCCAATTTTCTAAATCTGGAAATGTCGTGTGCCCATTAGTAAAGGTGAGGATTTATTATTATGCCATATGTAGTAAGCATATGTTCAAAAAAATTACCAGTTTAGGTAAAACTATAATAAAACATAGAAAACAGGCAAAACGTATATTATTTCGATATTACCATTGATAACCATAATTTTATGTGATATTCCGAAAACTTAATGTGTCTTCTACTTCATAGGGGAAACACTACTACCAGTATAATTTTGCACCAGAAGAGTCAAACTTGCCTCCGTTTATACCTACTGGAAGTTATATGTTTGAAATGGTGTTCGTGTACAATAATCAGGAACTTATGGTTACCAGGAATTACGCTACTTTACATCGTCCTATTGTATAAATATGTTAAATTTTTATATTAAATCATCGGATGGTATTTTAGATCGATAAGCAGTTTGTGCACTATTTAATAAGAAGCTCGTTTGGTGTCATGGAAGTTTTAAGAGTATAATTTATTTAGGAAGATGTATTAAGTTTTTGTGCTACTGCTACTTTAAGAATATGCAGCTAACTGAATACTTGACTGATATTTAAATATAGCTTGAGAGTAACTTTTTGCGGTTGTTTGAAAGTGTTTGTCCTTGAGAAATTGGTGACGTATTGTAACTTTCGAATTGTTTCATTCAATATACCGCCCACAAGAAAATGTCCAATGATTTTCATTTTACTATACTTTTCTGTAATAACCACAAAATGACGAACGAGACCGTTCTTAGTGCGAACCTGTATAGTATAGGGATTTTGGTTTAAATTTAAAATTTTATACTATACTACTCTATAATAGTTTTATGAAAAAAAATTTGAAACTTGCATTAGAATCTTTTGTCAAGTAGTGTTGCGTGACAACTTTTCAGTTTGTTTGTTGTCTTTATAATTTCATTCACGTCAATTTATTAATATCATACAATTATTGTGAACAGATCATTAGTTTGTCAGTAGTAAGTGATTTTGTTATATACTTGCGTTTGTGTTATCTATCTCTGTATTATTGTGTGACGAGTATTGTTGAAAATGTGAATTAATACGACTTAACTTACCGAACTGATTTACTAGGACGAGCTATAATTTTACTTAAATTTTAAATAAGATATATTCAAATAACGAGAAACCAGATTTGTTGCTTATTTTTGGCGAATGCCGAAGTAAGCTAATTGAATTGAATTGAAATACGTTTATTCAGAAAGCTTAAGACAGTTTATTTTATTATGCTAGATATATGATTGTTAGGCGGATCGTTGTAGACTTTTGGCATCTTCAGTCCTGGGTCTTCCTTTCTTCTTCTGGGTCGGGGACGTCTTGGTGGATCACTGTCGGATGGTGGCTGACAGGTGCTGATTCTTGCTTCCTGGTGTGGTGGGATCCATTTTCGTTGCTTCTGGTTCTGGTGTTGCAGGTTATCTGAAATTGGAAGTTGGAATTAGTGGAGTGTGTGCTCATCTCATTTCTAGTGGAGTTTCCTCCACCAGGGCCATGAGATTGTGTGGGAGATCCGGGTCATCATCATCATCAGCATCATTGACAGCCTTTTTTTCCCACTGCTGGGTATCGGTATCTTCTCTGCCACGTGTTTCCCCTCAGCGCTAAGGTAGAAACAGGGGGGCCCTACAGTTTAACGTCGAATCCGAACGGCAGAAATTCCAGAGAAGGTTTTTAGCATTAAGATCCCATAGTTGAAAGCCAGATTGGGAAATTGTGTATGGTGGGTTGCAGACAAACTTTTTATGAATCTGCATAGAACCCAAGCCAGAATTGACGTTTTACTCAGACAGCGAACGCTCTACCAACTGAGCTACCGCCACACTGAGTTACCACAACACCGGGGGCGATCGGGGTACAGGGATGAAAGCAAGGCTGTTGGGGGGGTGTTTGAGTTTCCTCCAGGGTTTTCTGGGGATGTGGTTGACTAGGACGAAATTTCGATTTAGGGGTTTATGAGAAGTCTGGGGGGTTTCTGTGACGATGGGAATACCGTGGAGGGGAGTTCTAGATACGCATTTCTGTTGAAGTTCCAGAAAACGGTCGCTGATTCGAGTGGTTTGAGTGCCGATGTGGACTTGGTTATACTGGGATGTTTTCGAAGTGGGCGGAAAATGCGACGGATAATTTGCCTATCGCATGGTGCGATTTGATGGAAAAGATGGGGTTTGATTCTGGCATATACAGGCGCTCGGTAGTCGATGATGGGGCGTATGAAAGTGTTGTACGTGGGTATAAGGGTTTCGGAGTCGCAACTTTGGAAATGGCCTTGGGTGATTCGGAGGAAGTTGGAACGGTTGCGCATTTTTTCGGAGTTTCTCGGATATCGAGGTTCAGAGCACATGTGTGTTAAAAAGTGATGTGTCATCAGGGAATAATGCGATTTCAAAGGGGAAATTTCAGAAAATGTGGGCCCGAACGATTACCAGTGTGGAAAATGACCTAGCAGCGTTAAAGTTAATGAATGGGAATCCCCATATAAGTCAAAGAGATCTAAGCATAAATGTGGGAATTAGTAAATCTTTAGTTGCAACGATATTTACGTTTGTCATACAGCTACGTGCCCAGGGACGCCGAAGTTCACACGAATAAAACAGGATATAATTTTATAAGCTTTATAATTAATAACAAACACCACAAACGGCAACTGAAGTTCGTTTCGTAGTTACACGAAGGCAAAAATTGAAGTTTGCAAGTTAACGCGAAAAAAAAAGGGTTTCTTTCTGACAACACAAAACCTAGATTTTTACCTTAAACGATTCTAGGAGTGGCCGGCACAATTTGGTTCGCAAGATGCCAAAAATCCATAGGTACGCCCCTGTAGACTGGGTTGAATGGAGTCAACATAAAGGGCCCGGAACTTTGATGCGCTCTTCGCACCGACGGTAACAGCAGAAGGACAGGAGCTGAGCTCGAAAATTAATCAGCCAAAGGCGATCGGATAATTCACAAAGAATTGCCTTTCCCGGGATTAAATGCAGTGTGTTTTCGTTAAATCCGACAGTAATCGATGGTCTGTTTGTACCCCTTGGTAAAACAGTGAGAAAAAACTCACACATAACAGACACCCCTCAAAAAAAAAAACCCAAAAGCCGCCCCTGCAGCACTTAACTTAATTACGGCCCTCCGATTGATGGAATTTCGGAGACCCGGAGCCATTGAAGATTGAAAACTGACTGCCTGAAAAATGCAACGCGACCCTTCATTCCCCCAAAAGATTGCACCATATTACGAAATGTTCTAGAATAAGACGTACATTTTTAGAAGCGTCTAAGGTCAAGCGCAAAAAAAAACAATATTCGGCAATTTTGGCTTACAAAAGGGAACTCTCAACATAACTCGAACTTAGAAAGACGCAAAATAACCAAAACTGTTAACATACAAACGGCAATTAAAATAACGTTTTTAATTCTTACGAAGCGGCAATCAAATTAAGAAATTAATTCATATAGAGCGGCAAATTTTAAAAGAACATAACATATTATTTAGCTATATTAGCAAAATTCTTGCACAATGGCGCGCTCTTACGCAGAGGAGAATCTGCACTAGATATGCGTTACACATTTTCAAACAGTTTTTTTTTTCTGTAAATGTTTGGTGTAGCATTGTAGGTAACCGTATTATTCGATCACACTTCTTCCATTAAAATTTAATTGGACAACGATACTTGGAAACAGTTTACCCGGGTTATTGGAAGATGTAGAACTCAATGTACGACAAACACTTGGTGGCTGTTCTGCTTACTATAGTTAGATTGTCAGGAATTACCTAACTAATGTATTTGGAGTACATTGGACTGGAAAAAGAGCTGTACATCCAATGCAATCAAAAAGTTGCGATATCACTCCACTGGACTTTTTTTTGGTGCACAATTAATGAAATAGTGGTATACCGAACGCGAGTAATTAATGAGCATGCTTATTTAAAAAAATTCAATTCAAGGATTGTAAATCAGTTGCTGTGGTATATGTATGTTGGGTTGCGTCAACCACTTTTAACGGAAGACAACTTAGCTTACCCATCCTGTAGAATATTTAAATTTCGTGGTAAATTATTTTACATGATATAAACATCTGTGGGCAGTAAAATCAGCATTGTTAAGATTTGTATTAACATTTTTCTACAATATAACTTAGGCATTATATCTCTAGCATCTCAGATGCTTCAATGCAAAGCTTTAACGTGCTAATCTCCAAGTGAATTTTACTAACGTAGCGAGTACAATCAGCACCTGAACAACATTGGTGGTTGTCCTAACGCCTGTTCCCGTAGCGGTTTTTAAAAATTCCCTGATTACGTCGAAGATCTTCTTTGTATTGGTGAAGCATATATAAGTCGTACCGCTAAGATGTAGCTCATTTTAAAGGATGATATATAGTTAAAAATCAAATATTTAATATAAATCGTTTAAAGCACCTAATTTTCCGACAGAACCGAATATACCTTATCAGATAGAAGAATGTCGTTTTTATTAATTTTCATTTTACTTGGGTAAATGAATCACAGTCAAGCAAAATTATTACAATTCGCCTTCGAACAAAGTACTGCATTCGCACATTTAAATATAATATGACTACTCCGGTGGATAATTCCACTTTCAGTTTAAATGTCAATTTCGAAAACGATTTAGATGTATGGGATTATTCAAAATAAGTATTTACTTATCTGATCGAAGCTGAAATAATATTACAATCATATAGCTTTGTTTCTAATGGTCTTCCACAAGTATTTTAAGTTTGCAAATAATGTGTGCGCACTTGTAAACGTGATGTTGTGTTCTTCTATCACGCATATTTCGTATGTCAAACTATACTGTTTAAGCTATTCTTTATAATTAGAGAGAACACTATTTTTTCCGAAGAAAGCTCCTGATTGCGCAGAGGATTATACGAGTAGGTATATGGAAATTTAAGTCTAGTATTGGGATCAGGCAGTGCTAGTTATCAATAACTATGTAAGGCCATAACTTGCTGTAGAATAGGATACTACATTTTAATTTTATCTTTTTTGATGCTATATAGGACCGATTGTAACCTTGTGATGATTATAATAGTTTCACGTTGATTACTCTGCTTTTAATTATCTTTGTTGTTATTGTGAGCCCTGCTATATTAATATTTTACAGTTTAATCCAGTTTTCGTACATTTTGGAAAACTGTATTAGATAATTACATTAAAGCAGTGAATGAAGTACCTTTCCTTTTACGAAAAACAAGTTTTAATGTTTGAATATTTGAGTAAATATCGATTAACCGACGAATATTTGTTGGGAAATTAATTTCAAATTTTAGAATTAGTTAAAAAATTCGGTTGTTACGGGCCAAACGAGCTTTTTCCTCGACCCGCAATAGGAAAAGTGGGGGCACCACCTTTCAAATCACAGCTGATTGCAGGTTCTTGTAGAAGGCCGGGAAGCCAGCAGCTTACGGGAATCGGACTCGCCTTTATTGTGCCTCCTCCTGTTTATAAAGCTTACAAAGTTCATGCACAATACAATAAAAATACAAATAAATAAAAGTTTTGGTGAATTTGAAGACAAATATAATTCTACTGCAGTTTGAAATTGTTAATACACGTAGTACAAGAAAAATATCCAAAACGCTAATAATTGTGGTTAATACACAGAGGGCGATTGAACGTTCAAACAAGATAGGTTCACCGTCAGTGGCTTGCGATATTTGTTTTAATGAACAGTTCTACGCAGCCAGTGACATTCGAGTTTACAGAAATTAATTAACTTTAACCTAAACGAATAATGAAACACTGGACAACTGAAGGTTGCTTCACTCTTAATATTACAAGGAAATTAAATTGTTCTATTTCTTAGTCTTTAACGAAACACTGATAAACTGGGAAAAACAATCACTGTATACTTAGTACATTGGCAAGTTTTACCTTAGTTTTCTCTTCGGTACAGTGCAGAGAGAGGTACAATTGGGGTGCTCCTAGGTTCTTCGGGAAGCAGGAAAAATTCGCAGGCACGCCCCTGAAGATTGAATCACGAGGGAGACACAACGCTATGGGCCAGGACTTTCTTAGACGAAGAAAAGAGAGAGATTAAAAAACGGGAACTTTAAATGCCAAAGTCTCCGTCGCTGCATAAGACGATCACTTTAACAGCTCACACTGTCACGAGGTTGAAAGCTTCTATTTCCACACAAGTCGAGAAAACAAATTCACTGAATTGTCTTTACAAAAAGCTGACACTCTGCTAATATTTTTAATCCGACCCAAGTCTTTTGCATAAGGCAAAAAAACCAAAGCGATGAATTCAATTAGCAGAAGAAAGCAGCCAACAACCCTACAATCACGTCCGTTCACTTCCAGAGGCTAGCGCCCAGGTAAAGGTAAATGCGTATCTAAAAAGATATAGTTACGTAAGTTTGTGAAGCACTTCGTCTAGACTTCCTGATATTTCTTAACTATTAAATTTCATTCCTTCTGTGTTGCGCGTTTTAATCTAACACAGACATAGACGATCTACAGTTTAACGTGGGTTGTAAACCTCGGGAAGTGTAAGCACGTCTACTCCAGAGAAAATTTACTAGGCAGAATACCTCACTGGTCTACCATTGCCTTGCGAAGGAGAATGCCCTTTAAAACGCCGATATCCCAGTACCGAGGACTGAACCCCAAATCTTCAGTGTAGAATTCTAATTCTCCAATCTCTAGCCCACGACTGCCTCCGATGTTGTTCAGATCGGTAAGATCAGGTTCATACAGTTGATAAAATTGTCAATAATATTTATGTATTTGAGGAAATTCTATATTAGTAATGCTCAAATAGGGTCTTACAAATATTGTTATAGGTTTCGTATTCTTATGGCCGTGGAGGATGTTGGCGTCAAGAGTTTTTAGGTCGCGTTAGCGCATTTGACTTGACCTAACCACCGTAGTAGTAATCGGGACCCAAACCCGGATTAACCGTATAGCAATTGGGGCAAAGGGGTGCAAACTATAAAGGGAGCGGAAAACTTCTGAAACAAAATTTACTCCAAATTACACAGTAAGATATAATAAAATCATGATCCAATAATTATTTATTAATAAGCCACTATCGTGGCTTCGATATATCGGTTTTTTATTTTGTAAGGCCTATTTGAATCTACTATATCACAGTTATATCTATCTTAATAATCTTAAATGCCTGTCGTTAATTTTGATTTGCATAAGTCATATAATTTTACGGTGATAAAATTTCTGCTTGTTTGCTATTTTTTCACCTTGACATATAATTCATGATTTGTTCGGATAAAAATACATACATCATTTAACAGAAATTTACAGAAATTGTTGGAAAATCCTAGCCACAATCTCAATCATAAGTGACAAACACTGCTCGTACATACTCAGTGAAAAATTTGTTAACATTGACCAAACGTGATATATTTGAGAGCTGTTCTATATTTCTGTTTGAAAAATAATTTTCTTTAAAAATGATGTTGTGTGGCGTAGTTTTCCACGTTCTAGTATCTATTGTTCTTGGGAAATCTATAAACAACAGCAGCCTGACTATAGAAAAATAGAACACTAATTTTTTGAGCAAGTTCCATCAAAGTGATTACAAATACACTTTCGAACGAATTGAAGTAGCTCGCTATAATAGCAGCTTTGGGGAGCTTCGTGGCCGCACTTTTAAATATAATCGTACCACACCGTTGTTTAATGCAAGTTTTGTTTTAAAAGTCGATTTAGGATACGATATGGAGGTACATAATATACGATATTTAGAATTAGTCTTCAATTAAACTGAACTACAGTGCGTCGACGCTTGCTATTGCAGATAATTGTACAAGCATTTAGGTTTGCTAGCAATGAGTACAGATGGTTTCCACTGCGGTTTCAAGTTAGGTTGTGCGTAGTTATCACTTCGTCGGCAATGGATCTTTATAAATTATCTAAATTTGGAAATATTGTGTGTCCGTTAATTAAGGTAACATTTCATTTTTGTTTGACTAATAGTTGGTATATCATTACACAGGGTGTCCCACGACGTGAGGTCACTACTTCGTGTACGTATAATCTTAGACCAAATACACTTACAAGTTCTAATAAAGTTACGCCCTAAAGTGAACCGTTTTCAAAATACAGAGTGTTAAATTATTACAATTTCAGCAAAGCCAATATGTATTTTTATTTTATTTTAAATTCACCATAAAGATTATTCAAAATGGCCGCTGTTGCTCTCGAGACACATTCAGACTCTTTTTAATAGAGATCTGGTTGGCCTACGTAACATATTGTTATTCCGAATTAGTTCTGTTGCCTCAAAAATGCTCCTCCTAAGATCTTCCACAGTCTCTGATAGTGTTTGGTATACCATATCTTTCATATGGCCCCACAAATAATAATCTAAAAAAGTTAAGTACAAGTGCAGTATGTTGTCCTGATTGTCTACTACTACTTGCTGTATTGGACGCTCTTCGGTCTGGTAGTCGCCGATTCGGAAATCTGAATCCATATTCTCGAGCAGCTGCTACTGAGTTTCCATCACAAAAACCGTACATGTGATGGATTTCGCTGTACTCACGCGTACTCAACACTGTTAACAATCACAAGCAGAGAAATC
This sequence comes from Limonius californicus, assembly GCA_014611495.1. Taxonomy (NCBI): domain Eukaryota; kingdom Metazoa; phylum Arthropoda; class Insecta; order Coleoptera; family Elateridae; genus Limonius; species Limonius californicus. Next base: position 16,545 of record JABXWE010022233.1, on the reverse strand, counting down.
CACTTTAAGGTGTTTTACTGTTTGACATACAAGTAAATAACATCATTTTCATAGTAACGTAGACAGTTTGTATCAAATACCACTTAATATCATTTATTGTTTCGGCTGCTTCAGTATTTAACTAAAACAGGCCATAACTTCTCTAATAATCGATTTAGCGAAAATGACCACTCTTTGGTTCGACATTCTTTTGACTTCTCCTACACGTAGGTGAACCTCACGTAGTGACCTCACGTCGTGGGACACCCTATATAAACATTTTTTTTAAATTTTTGTTTTACTAACTAGGGTAAGCACTATTATACATATAATTATGCAACAGAAGAGAGAAATTTACCTCCGTTTGTACCATCTAGAAGTTATATGTTTGAAACGCAGCTTCTCTATCACGATGAGGAAGTAGCACTTCTCAAGCATTATGGGACTGTAGATCGTCCCATTGGGTTTTAAACAGAAAACTTTAATATTTTATGTAGTTTTAGTTGGATTAACGTTGGTAGTAATAGTGTCATATGTATTACACTGGTTTGACTAGTTTATCTGGTAATTGTTAGTATGAATCTTTATAATATATTGCTGTGTTATTCTATTTCCACCTGATTATTTACTTGTAAATTAATGCTTCAACTACAGATAACAGAATAGTGATTTTTCTTAAGATTTGTCACTTTCGATGGTGGTTGGGTTTTTTCGCTGTTTAATGCTCTTCTTCGGCCTTAACCGCTGCAATTTGTTGTAAAATATTTCGAACGCTCATGATATTGTAGGATTATTATGTGAAATATTTAAACATTCCTACCAAGGTGTAAAATTTGAATTTATAGTGGTGTTTCAAGACTGTAAATTCTTTATCAGTTTACAAATCTTTTAGCAAACTTTCGAGATATTGATATTTGACTAATTGTGAAGCTTTGGAAAGCAATACCTATTCTTTTATTTATACATATCATTCTCAATAACTGCCAAATTTTAATTAATTATCGGGTTTTGAATAATTGATAGCTAAATGTAAACGTTTTATTAATATTATTGCGATTTGAGTTTATTAACGTGGGAGGGGTAAATAGGGTTTGCAGAAGAGCGATTGTAAGGAAACTTTGTATGGTTTTAAAGTTATTCTATCTACAATTTAAACTTTAAATTTATACATTTTTGTAAAATCACTAAAGTCTGTACACTTTAGTGGGAGCGCCCACCAAACTGACGTGACGGGTGTTCTGACGCGTGATCTGGCAAGTGACTTGCATCTAGCATGCATTTTAAAGTTATACCGCTGCAAATATATGAGTCAACGCCCACTGAAGTGATAAGACATTGTTATGACTAGTAACAAGTCACGTCACTGTCAGCAAAATGCAGCATGCTCCACTTTTGTTACGCGTTATTAGTGATTCCGATATTCTACAATATGAAAGACGACGCGGATTTCAACATTACTTTCGTTGCTTTAATCGAAAAGCATCCATGCCTCTATGATTATACGAGTTCAGAATACAGCAAAAGAAATGTTCAAGATAAGGCCTGGGAAGCGATCGCAAAGGAAACATCAGAATCAGGTAAGCGTTGCAAAATATCCTTATTAAATTACATCCCTCGGCTTGGAAAAGACTCCATCATGAATTCGTATATAGTTATGTAGTACGCAAACGGCCTTAATGATCCTGTCAATTTTATTAAAATCACAACATATTGGCGTTTCCAGCAGCCTAAACTTGGATGTCAACATGCCAAAAGCACATTCTACAGACCTTCGTCCTCTAGATATTCTGTAATTATATATTCTTTTGGGATTTGTTAATTGTCTGCGAGGATATGGTTTCATTATATGGTTGTTCAGAGGAAAAGCTTCATCCGCCGCAAAATAAAAAGGAAATACTAAATCTTCATCGTCTCCAAGTAATGGAGCAGGATCTGGAAGTTGGAGCTGATCAGTGAATAATGCTTTTCCAAATGAACTTTCCTTTAGTACCCTGCCATCGCTGTTTCGACCGTATTCGCCAACATTAATACTTAAAAACATTCCGTCTGCATCCGCTACAGCCAATAAGACTATCGAGAAATACTGCTTGTAGTTGTAAAATGCCGATCCACTCTTTGGAGGAGCTTTAATTCTGATGTGCTTTCCATCTATACTTCCAACACAATTAGGAAGATTCCACAGTTCCCAGTATCGATCAGCTGTCTTCAACCAGCACTCTTTTGTAGGGGTAATATCTGAAAATAACATTTAAAAAAATTAGTGACTAAAAATCACATTTAATATAATTTTGTGAACTTTTCTGTTTACAGTACAAGACTGCAAAGAACGCTGGAAAAATCTGAGGGGTTGCTATACTAGACATTTAAAGACATCAATTGGACCGTCTGGCAGTGGAAATAAGATAGAGAAGCCGTACTATCTGGCAGAATATTTGTACTTTTTACAACAATTTACAAAGTCTCGTAAATCACAAGGAAACATCATTGTACCCTCACAAACGGAGATTTCTTCGCCCGAACCTGATCAACTGCAGGATGAGCATGACCAAGGCAATGATTCGGAAAATGAAGAAGAGTATACGCAAACAAGGCAAGATACCCCGCAATCTCCTGAAAATGATGATTTTGTACCACCTACCCCAAAGAGACTGAAGAGGACCTCAAAGCTCCCTGCAGTATCAATTTTTGTTTGAAAATTACAGGTTCAATTTTGTATAGTAATAAATTAAACGTTTCTTTACGCATTCTGTAGAAAGACTGAAATCGTTCTGAATACGTATTTAACTCTTTAACAACATTGAATGCGCCACGCTCTTTCACATTTTCCCGCCAATATGGATGCACCCAGTAGCGTCGTTTCCCGCGACCATTGTTATTATTCATGTTAATTAGGTAAAGTATTGCCAAAACATCTTCATCATCGGATACAGACATTACTGCTGCTAAGCGATAAATGCTACTAGAACAAAATCAGTGCAGTGGGCTTTTAGTTATATGCGAGCTACGTCAGCGTCATGTTTTTGTCGTGTCACTGCCAGATCACATGTCGCGTCAGTTCAGTGGGCGCCTTTACTAGTGTGCTTAGAAAACTGGAAAATAAATACATAGTAAATTATTTTGTGTAAAACTTTGCTTCTATTTTACCCAAAGACAATTATTATACTTTTATCCACATATTGTGTGATGTTTATATAACAATAATATTACTATTGCTACTACAAGCACCATAAAGAAATTTAGGGGCTGCTGTTATCGTCGTCTGAAATGAAAGAGTAGAAACATTTTGCACATTGGGATTTACTGATGAGGAAGCAATAACCATGTGAAATAGCAATGCAAATAAACGACGAAGTATTCAAGATGGTGAAGTAAATATTAGAATACAGCCTAAAATTACGGACAGTTATTTTTATATCTGACAAATTCCTGGAATTTCGTTCAAGTAATAAAAAATAATCTTCAAATATTGAAGCGAATATAAACACATCAGTATGAAGATATACCCCTAATATAACATAGTTTTCTTTGTAGAAGTTCAGTACCGTGTCTTAAGGATGACAAACAAGTAATATAATTATATTTACGGTAACATTATATGTATATGCAATGTAATATCTTCCCTGGAACACAGAATACAGCTTATATCAGGGGTCGGTAAACTCTTCGAGAATAACCAATAACTGGTAGCGGCAGGTGGGGGCGGGCGGTCATCACGCGACACCTCTAAGAAAACGGTTTGCTGTAAGCTTAGCTATGAAACCAATGACGTTGTCTTAATCTTTAGGTCGGCAGGTAATACATTTTCGTTCCACGAAATATTGAATCCGTTACTGCTGGAAGAATATTGAAGCCTGGGTGGCGAGGATCCAGGTATGTACACTCCATTTAGTGTGCCAGTCACTACTCTTTCGGTGAGTACGTGCTAGCTCTTGGGTTTGCGGTAAGTTGTAGTATATCACGTCACAGATCCATCAATAATGATAAAAAGCACAAGTAAATACAAAAATTACGAAACGTTACGCGGGCTGCATGAAAAATAGTTTTTTGACGAAATTACGCGGGCGCGTCCCGTGGTCCGTAGGTTAACGATCCTTGTCATACATTATGTATGGAATATAGTATATATCTCGGTAAATATGGACTTTATAAAAAAAAATTGTATATAAAAGTTGTTTAACATTTTATTTTCCATAACAAGGCAGCATTCAATTTTTTTTATTTCAGTAAACAAATGAGTAACGAATAACACTTTAATTTTTTTAAATAGCAATGTACCCTTTCATTAGGCTCATTTGATAGAGATTTTTTTTCTCTTTTCGATGACATAAAATCTTAGTACCCGTATACCAGAAAATTTTTGAAAAAAAAATGTAAAAACTGTTATAAAGTTAATTTCACCAATAACATGAATCTAGTTATCCGAGATCGTCAAGTATCTCATGCATCTACATTGTACAAAATAAAACAAATGAACGAAAAATAGTGTATGTCTCTTAACTAATTATAAAGCTTGAAGATAATACGAAATTAGCAATAAAATGGTTTTCATGGTAATAAGTGTTCAAAATGTTCGCCATTAACTGCAAGGCAGTGGCCCAACTTATCACGAAAAGCTTGAAAAAAATTTCTGAGCGATCTAGGAGAAATTGCTGCAGCTTCAGCTTGTATTCGTTGCTCTAATTCGGCCAGATTCTGAGGTCGGTTTGTATACACTTTTGATTTTAAATATCCCCAGAAGAAGAAATCGCAAGGTGTAAGATCCGGAGATCGGGGAGGCCACTCCACAGACCCTCTTCTGCCTATCCAACGGGCCGCAAATACCACATCTAAATATCGGCGTACTTCTAAATGATAGTGGGGCGGTGCCCCATCTTGTTGATACCAAAGATCATCAAGATTTGCTTAGCAAGCTGGAATAATTTGCTATTGCAATAATTGCAAATAACGGTCACCAGTTAGAGTACCACGAATAAAGAAAGGTCCAATTATGTGATCTGCACAAATTCCCACCCATACGTTTAATTTTTGTGGTGTTTGGGTATGATTTTGGATCATCCAGTGGGGATTTTCAGCGGCCCAATGTCGACAATTATGCCTATTTACTTTTCCATTTAAACAAAACGTAGCCTCGTCAGAAAAAAACAATATTATTGAGAAAATTTGGATTGTTGTTGATTCGCTCTATCATAAATTCACAAAACTCAACACGTCGATCGTAGTCATCTTCGGATAATTCTTGCAGTAAAGTCGGTTTGTACGGATGTAATTTTTCTGAATGTACTATTTTGTGTATTGAACCTTTACTTACGGCATGGTTTAAACATAACTGACGAGTTAAAGTGTTTGGATTTTCTTCGATTTCTAGTAAAACATCGAGCTTTTTATCTTCATTTGTCGCAGATCTCTGCGGACCAGTCTTCGGCAGATCTTTAACAAAACCAGTTTCCCTAAACCGTTTCAAAGTTTTGCTAACTACTGACTGGGTAATTGGTTCTCGATTTGGATAACGCTCATTAAAAATTTCACATACTTCTAATTGTGTTCGTTTGCGGTCCCCATAACCGACCATAATTAAAATTTCTGTGCGTTCAGTTTCTGTTAAATGAACCATTTTTATTTTTCGATGCACCAACTTATTTAAATAAACAAGATTCTGTCACATTTATGGCCTACATTCAATTGTTAAGACAAATAAAAGAGATCTCGGATAACTAGATTCATGTTATTGGTGAAATTAACTTTATAACAGTTTTTACATTTTTTACAAAAATTTTCTGGTATACGGGTACTAAGATTTTATGTCATCGAAAAGAGAAAAAAAATCTCTATCAAATGAGCCTAATGAAAGGGTGCATTGCTATTTAAAAAAATTAAAGTGTTATTCGTTACTCATTTGTTTACTGAAATAAAAAAAATTGAATGCTGCCTTGTTATGGAAAATAAAATGTTAAACAACTTTTATATACAATTTTTTTTATAAAGTCGATATTTACCGAGATATATACTATATTCCATACATAATGGGCACCCTGCATATGTCCCATGACCAAATAGAAAAAACTATTAAATAGTTTGAAATGCATCACAAAGTATTGCCATTTTCAGTGTTTGTTGTTTCAGAACCTTTGATACCCACGTACAAGCTAAAATAGATACGGTGGTTTGGGATTGTTCCGATAAGCTGAATCAGGTGCTTTTTTTCTTTCTTTTCGGTCCGTGTACCCTTGGTATCGGAGGCACTTCAGTCTATAAGGTTTTTGTGTTAACCATGGTAGTTATAGAGACCCAATGTAGCAATCTAAAGTTGCTTATTATAAATTTAGGATTTATTTCTATTTTCTATTCATGTGATCGCCGCAATTTGAAACAAGTTTTCGATATGACGACCCAAGGCCTTAGAAATCTGTTAAAAATATGGTGCACTTCACTTGCTATCCGTATGTGAAAGTATCAAGTCGTGCGCTGTATTTAGTGAATTTAAATACGACTTCGAGTAAATTTTACATTGTCCACGAATTATTAATTAAAATAATAATTAGTAGGCTTGTGTTGTTGGTGAATCGCCTATCCACAGGAAGGTAATCGTCGATATCTAATTAATTTTCCATCATTAGATAGTTTTTATATGTAGGCGATTTCCGAGGGGCCGTCTATTTCTTAATCTGTACACTGTGGACTCATCTCCGTTTCCTGATTCTGTATCGGCGTGTTGCACCTGCCAGGGCTCAAACGAATTTGCAAGCGGCACATTAAATGAAGACTGATGCCCTATCATCAATATGGCCGTGATGGGACAGCTGATAAAGTAATCACTGATAACTACATAGCGAAACGAAATCGTCGGTGAATATCATTTTATTTTATTTATCATTCATTAATTGTATCATATCTATGCTGGTAGTGTGTAATAGAAAAGGGGAGTACACTGAAAGCTTTTGGTCGACTTGCCATAGGGGTGACGAGCGAAATAACAATTATTTTAGTTCGCCAAATTTATATAAGCGCCCTTGTGGACCCTTTTTAGGAATCCATGAATTTATTATTTTTTTACAAGTATAATTATATATTAATTAAACCGTTTTTGTTTTACTTATTTGTTGTTGTCGCTTCCCGGCAACTGGCGCCCTTGTTGAATTTTCACTCTTACCCACGACCATATCTGCCGAGACCTTGGTCAGCCATAAGGGTCGTATACCGCCCTTTTATTTATCGTTGAAGCAAAGGGTGGTAAACCAATCCGCGATCGTGCTTCGTTGTACCATAGTGTACATGTCACTCATGAGGTGTCTATTAAAGTCTTCCGGTTCCATGTATGGTTGCCCTAATATGTGTTGCCTTTTACCAGCCAGCACATCGCAGCTGCATAGGGTATGCATTGCGGTTTCTGGTACCTCACTACAGAGTCTGCTTGTGAGATGTCCATCGAATGTCCTAATCCTCTTGAGGTGATCCTTGACAGTCGCATATCCTGTTAGGAGACCCATAAGGATTTTCAGCTGTGTCCTGCTTAACATAAGCAATTCTGTGACTCTGTTTGTGCAAGGTTCGTTAATGAATGCCTTGCTATGGATTAACCCTGGTCCAGGTCCAGTAAATTTTATGTTGGTTGCAAATCCATTCGCTGATAAAGTTACGGATTGCATTTCTTGATACTTCTAATGCAGGTTCAGGACCGTAGTAGGTCCCTGTTGATCTCTGCCTTGAGATTTCATCTCCTTTTCGTTACCTTCGATCCTGCAGTGGCCCGTAACCCGGAGGAGTCTCACAAAGTTCTGCCCCTACGAGGTCACTGAGTTCTTCGTAACATTCTCAGACAAGGATGAGACCTTGAAGCTTAAGGGCCGCCTGACCGGCCAATAGAATATAGATACGCCTGCCTGCGTAGGCTCTTCTATTGTTTTCTCGTGCAGTATCGCGTGTATTTCTTCTTGGAACACGGAGGCGTACCTGCCAAGTGGAAAGCTGAAACTTTGCCTTAGCTTTATACCGTGTACTCCTTCTCCGAGGAATATCCGGTCCAGGTGCTTCCTACTTTATTCGATCCTTATTTATTACCTAGAAGAGTGCAGCTGTTAGGTGTTTTGACGTCCTAAGGTCTGTTCACATGTTAAACTTGGAACATCGTGCGTTCTGTCCTTGGATGTAGATTGTATTGTAACCTCTGCAATTTGTATAGTCCCAATCAAGCCTCCCCCCGAATCACCAGGTGCAGTGGAGGAAAGTCGAGGAGGGATTTTATTGCTGCAATGGGCGTTGTTCTCATTGCGCCCGTGATGACTAGACAGGCACGTCTTTGAATCTTGCCTAGTCTTAGTTTGGTTGTTTCCTGCTTGACCTTGGGCCACCACACTGGTGCTACATATATTATCGTTGGTCTGACTCTGGTGTATAGTAGCTAGTACACCGTACTTTGTCTGAGACCCTAAGATTTGTTATAAGTGCGTCTAATTACCGCGAAGGTTATTTCCGCTTTTCTGACTTTCTCTATATACTGATTCCAGGCAAGCTTGGAGTCTCGGATTACCCTCAAGTACTTTACTTCTCCCGACAGATTGATTACTTGGCCGCCTTGGTGGAGAGGACCCAGACTCTCTTGATTCCTCCTTCTCGTAAATGGTACTAGGGTGGTTTTTAGGGGACTGACTTTTAAACCTTCCCCTTCTGTCCACCTGCTTACTACTTTCAAGACCGTTAGTATATGTTCCTTGACTGTATTAATGAATCTTCCTTCTAGAGATTTGGCCCTTGGTTTTGCCAGTACAGCGGTGGAGCCCGGAGAGTGTACCCGAAATAATTCGGCCATAGTTTCCTTTTCAGTTTTCGTATATTCTCCAGTATCAGTTGTTAGATTGTTTATTGAGCATTGAGGGTCTTTAGAGGTTATCTTGTGGAGTCTAGCACACTCTGTAGTATTTTCAATCTTCTCACAGTGCCTCCTCCATGATGCCATTCTAGCCCTTCTTAGTGCTTTGTTATGCTTAGTTAGGGATGTTTTGTATTCATCCCAATTATCCGATACCTTTACTCTCCTGAATTGTTTTTGTGCCCACCTGTTCTTCGTATTTGAAAATTTTCACAAAATGTGAAACTTATACCGATTAAATTTAATTACACAATAAGATATAATAAAACCATGATCTAATAATTATTTTTCGATAAGACACTGTACGAGATCAATGGTACAGATGTTATTTTCGATGGCCATTTTGAAAATGTTATATCATAGTTGCATTTATTGTAATAATTTTAAATGTATGTCGTTAGTTTTGCTTTACATAAGTCATATGACATAACATTTCCGCTTATTTGTTATGTTTTTACCCTGAGCTATAGTTCACTTTTAAAAATACGGATAAAAATGCATACACCATTTAACAGGAATTGTTGGAAAATTCTAATCATAATCTCAATCGTAAGTGCCAAACACTGCTCGTACATAGTCAGTGAAAAATTTGTATAACATTGACTAAACCTGATATATTTGAAAGCTCTTCTATATTTCTGTTTGAAAATTAATTTTCTTTGAAAAATGATCTTGTGTGGCCTAGTTTTCGCTATTAAAGTTGTTGTTGTTTTTGGGAGATCTATAAACAACAGCAACCTGACTATAGACAAATCTGTTACAGATCTTTTGAGAAAGTTTCACCAAAGTGATTACAAATACATTTTCGAACGGACTGAAGTAGCTCGCTATAATAGCAGCTTTGGGGAGTTTCATGGCCGCACTTTTAAATACAATCGTACCACACCGTTGTTTAATGCAAGTTTTGTTTTAAAAGTCGATTTAGGATACGATATGGAGGTACATAATTACCAGTTATTTAAAATTAGTCTTTAATCAAACTGAACTACAGTACGTCGATGTTGCCTATTGCAGGTGATTTTGCAAGCATATAAATTTGCTAGCAATGAATACAGATTGTTTCCAGTACGTTTTGAAGTTAATTTGTGTGCAACGCTGAGATATCCAGCGATGGGTCTTAATAAATTATCCAAATGTGGAAATATTGAGTGTCCGTTAATCAAGGTAAATGTCATTTTCATATGATTAATACATCAGTGGTACATCATACTAAACCTATTGGCATTTTGTTCTGTCTTAACTAACTAGGGAAAACACTATTATGGGTATAATTTTGCACCCGAAGAGGCAAATTTACCTCCGTATGTACCATCTGGAAGTTATATGTTTGAAATTCAGCATCTGTATCACGATGAGGAAGTAGTAGTGCTCAAGAGTTACGGGACTATACACCGTCCTATTGTGTTTTAACTTTTTTTTTTATTTCTTGTAATTGTTAACTCAACTGGTGTTTATTTTAATAGCTTAATATGTATTGCTCTGATTTATTTATTAACTATCTGGTAATTGTTAACATGAATCTTTATAATATACATAGCAATTTCTAAATAAGTATTATTACTTTTTTCTTTTTTAGCAGCTGTTCTTAAGTAATTACAATCTTGTATTAAAATATTAGGAAGCATATTTTTTGTCTTAGTAAATAGAAAAGGTTGGAGGTTATGTTCATTCATTCATTATAGTTCTTACGATGAGCAATTTTCAGTTTTGGATTAGCGCTTTATTTGCACAGCACAAACTGAACGCATTTCTGTCTTTGTTAGTTGCTTGCAGATTCATATTTCCGACAAAGACGCATGTCGTAGTAACATCTGCGAACGAAACAAGACCTACACTGTACGTGTAACGTATTCTGTCGGCTGACACGTTTAGAAGAAAGAAACAGAGATACTTGAAGAATGTCGCGCAGATGTAGGCAAACGGCACTATGTAAATCTGTTTCCAGCAGTATTTAAAATGTTTTAGTGGTCGATATTATTTTTAATATAATATTTTATTCTCTAAAGATACCTAAGAGTTTTTATTTACAATGTTGTTTATTACTGAAATTGTGGAAATTGATATTACGAGGTTGAAGATAAGTTAATAGCATTTTGTTATACAGACAATTATAGGTAATTACAGTTACTGGAATGTATTCTTGAAAATGGTAAATGGTAAAACATACACTTGGGGAACTGAGAAGTGAAAACTATTTCGACGACAATGTCGGAGCCTTTGTCAACACCGTCCCAGATCCGGTCAAAATTATGACAACCAGATGTGTAAAAACTGTTGAGGGTCGACAAAAGCGCAGTTTGGCTTAATTGCACACCAAGGGTACTTTCTACCTAACTTAAGTGCTATTCTAAAAATCTGAAATAAAATTGGTTTTTATAAGTCAGTTCAACATTGGATGTTAGTTGGTGTTTAGCTATTCTAAAAAGAAAACGCTGTTAGAAATGTCCGGAAATTGTTTGAATGCGCAGTGTCAACAGTTTGTGTTAAATCTATTCGATTATTTTACGCGCGAAAAAGACAATTTTGACCCATTACGCGACGTTGTAGCGGTTCGCAAACGAGTTAGATGCATTAAAAATAAGTTTACCCACCATACGGAAAATAGTGCAGCAAAGGAAAGACAACCTGCCATTAATAAAAAAAAAGTGCACATTACATCCTGTTATATTTAATTTAGTTCCTCTTGGTGGTATTCAACAGTGGTTACAGTGGTGGTACATACAGTTTCGTTAGTAAATTATTATATATTTTATACTGTTTACGCCTGTTTTACCATTTACCATTTTCAAGAATACATTCCAGTAACTGTAATTACCTTTAATTGGCTGTATAACAAAAATGCTATTATTTTATCTTCAACCTCTTAATACATACCAATTTCCACAATTTCAGTATAAACAACATTGTAAATAAAAACTCTTAGGTATGTTTAGAGAATAAAATATTATATTAAAATAATATCAACCACTAAAACATTCTAAATACTGCTGGAAACAGATTTTCATAGTGACGTTTGCCTACATCTGCGCGACATTCTTCAAGTATCTCTGTTTCTTTCTACTAAACGTGTCAGCCGACAGAATACGTTATACGTACAGTGTAAATCTTGTTTCGTTCGCAGATGTTACTACGACATGCGTCTTTGTCGGAAATATGAATCTGCAAGCAACTAACAAAGACAGAAATGCGTTCAGTTTGTGCTGTGCAAATAAAGCGCTAATCCGAAACTGAAAATTGCTCAGCGTAAGAACCTTATCATGATCTTCGTTTGTACGTCGTGCGCAGTGTCGATGCGGTGTGAGGCAAAGCTAAGCTAGTTGGTGCTATGCACAACAGGGCCCGACTCGGCGGTTCACCGTGTTGGTGCGATACCGTGCTTGGCTTGCCTGTTGTGTGTGAATGTTTTTCTTTATGGTCTTGTTACTCGTCTAATGCGACCGTAATACGAGGAGTGCCATTAATTTGATCTTCAATGGCAAATGGAGACCGGGACCCAGTACCGACCACATAGGGAAGTAGAAAAATTTCCGACTCTGGAGAGATTCGAACCGGGAAGCGTTTGGATTGTTACATCCAAAGCTTGGCTCCTCTACCATTGAGCCATCCTCGCCTGGAGGTTATGTCATGGATTCAAATTGATTAATTATTATCGGCTCGATTATTAGAAATACATGTTTATAACTAAACAAAGTTGTGTTAAAAGTAAAGAAGAAAATTCGGAGAAGTGAAAAGTTCAGTCTCCATTCTGCATCAACAATTATCGATGTCAGTCAATCATATGTATACACTATATCTACCTTCTATTAAAAATTGCCTGTAAATTGATATTGAATGAGTTACAGCAACATATAGAATATTATTCAATACTGTGTCGGTGTTAGAGGGTCTACTGAATTTTGTTAATAACTATTGTCTTAGTCGAATAAGCACGAAATGATTTCAGTAACTACAGGCAAACTAAATGTAACGTTTTACATTCAGAAACCATTATAGGTATCTCTTTCTTTGTACGCCACGGGGCTAAGGGCAGTTTACTTGAACGCTGGAAAACGAACTGTAGCCTTTGTAAAAGACAATGTGTGCAATTATGCGATAAAGTAAATTGGTAATTGTTCTGATTGTAAGAAAACCAGCTCAATTTTGAGATTGCGATTGTCTTGCAAGAGGATAGTTTGTAACAAGGTGGTAAAATTTAACTAAATTGATTCCATGTATTCGTAAAAGTAGATTGATTTTACCGTATTTTTGCACTACCTATGTCAATTTTTTACCATCACTTCTTATGATTTTTCCGATAATCGTTTCACCTTATTTCAATCTTAGATATGTTGCCCACTAGTTATCAAAAGTCGCAAATGGAGAGGCCGCTGATTATCGTATTAACAAATTGTTTGAATGGATATAATTATTATAATTTAATTATTATTTGAAATTTCCACAAGGCGTAAAATTAGAATTTCTGCGATTAAAGAGATGTTGAAATTTTATAGCATAGTTAGTTTAGAGAATTTTATATAAAATTGTATAGATAAAAATTATTATTAAATAACTACAGAATTAAAATTTCTTATCGGTTTTTGAACAAACCATTCTAAAAGGTAAACTTTTATATCAAATTATTACGATTTGAGTTTGTAAACTCTTGAGTCTCTTGCTACAGGAATACAAAATAAAATAGATATTCTCAAAAATAGTTTCGAAGGAAACCTGGGCTGGCTTGAAATTTGTTTTATTTACAATTTGAAAATTAGCCGTATACATCTTTGTACTTGGCTAAAGATTGAATATTTTACTACCCGTACAAAACTGGAAAATATATGGGAAAATTTTTTAAGTACACCGTTAATTTTTATTTTCGCAAAGAAAATTATTATAATTCTAACTATATATTCTGCAACGTTTATTTAATATTAATATTACTATTGGGGTTACCACAAGTACCATGAACAATTTTATGGGCTGGTGAAAATTGTTACCGTTGTCTGAGAGATAAAGCAGTACAGTTTGCCGGTTTTAACCTTGCTTGTGATTGAACATTACGCACTACCACGGAATTGGTGGGGGAGGCCTGGAGATCATTTCATCGTGTGTTTGTAGCAGTCAACATCGCAATGGAGTTTCAATTCAAAATTAAAGCAGGGAAGTGTTCGCGTGTTCCTTTTACTGAGTGTACCGAATAATAACTGCCAATATACATTGTATTCCTCTCGTTCCTCCTAGTGCCCACTCTTTCTCGCGCCGCGCAGCTCCCACCAGCAAGGTTAAATCCGGCAAGGTGTAAACGAGTAAAATAGTAGCAAATTTGAAAATAAACGAAACGAAGTATTCAAGATGTTGAAGTTCATATTAGAATCCACTTTAAAATCACGGAAAATTCGTTTTATATCCGATAAATCTCTGGAATTCTGTTCAGACTCAAGAAACCAAACAAAAAGAATTATATTTAGGCTGACTGTCTTTAGACAATGTAATTATCTTATCCGCTAGTCACCCTACAACATACACATGAACAAATAAGTAAAATTTCAAATGTAATATAATATAAAATATTACTATTTTCAGTGTTTGCTGCTTCAGAACCGTTAATTCAGATAATAGATAATAGAAGCTATAATTTGTTCGATCAGAGTCTGTGTTTTATTGTGACAATATTTTTAGATTGGGTAGAGCTACATAAATAGAAATTTGAAGTAAGCCTAGTAGGCATCTATAACAACAGCAATAGGATGGCTAGGTTCGAAAATAATTATTATTCGAAACCTTTGGCGATAAAGATTTGTGGGAATGAAAAACTGTCTGGAAGTCAATTTGCTCAATAGAGCAAAATTAATGAATTAACAAATACAGCAGTGCTGTATGGTGTTGAACCTCCAACGAGTAGTCTTAATACTCGTTGTAGGTTCAACACCATACGAATCTAACATATTAGAATTATTTATATTACATTTCCCCTAATTTCTAAAGACAGGGCCTTCAACATTTTTATTTCTTTATTCCTTAAACTTCGTCACTTCCAACAGTGGGTATTTAAAATTACAACTACTTTTAGTAGATTATAATTAATCAAATAACAACCACAAAATTACATACCTATATAAAAAATTAATTCTTCAACACTAAATCTAAGAGGAGGGTATAGGGTAGGTATAAGGGAACGACGAACGAAGCCTTCTACCTACCTATCCCTTCTAAAGAATTACACCTAAATATTTACCACCTCTACTGGCGATAAAATTGATTGAACTAGAGGTGACTCATACAGTCTTAAAATCGAAATTTGAGGTAAAAATCAGAATTGAATTATTTTCTGGGATAAAGAAGTCTCCAATTAAAAAGGAAATTTACACGTTAATCACGTTGGTACTTTTAATTATACTGTATTATTGTAATCTTGAGCTCCAAGTTGAAACGTAATGAATTACTTTTTCGGAAAGCTGCTATATAACCCAGAAAATTAAATTTCCAGGGTCTTGTTTTTCTTGTATATTTTCTTCTAAAATGCTGTTCAGTTTGTTACTTTGGACGTGTGTATTCAGTATATTTGGTCATACACAATAAAATAGTAATACGTACTATTTTATCAAGTAAGTCATTGGTATTGTATTTGTCTATTATAATAATTCGTACAAAATATTTCGTAGAGGCGAAGTAAACCGTTTTCCTACAGCAATTTAATTGTTTGTCTAAGGTCCTGGGCTTTTTATTATCATAGAATGATTTAATAATAAGCTTCCGTTTCACCTGTTTTGAATTGTTTCTGTAAGTGTGGAAATTTTAATATCGAATAAATAAGTTGTATCTATGTCGAAATCAAGTATAAATTTGTTAAATACGCATTAGTTGTACGTTAATTACGTCAGTATTTATTACTTTGATGTAAGATACCGACTTCCCGATATGTTCGGTATAAATGCTTAACAATGTTCCTGGGATTAAAAGCTATACTGGCTTAGTAAATATATACAAGGCAATACGAATATGCCTCGTAAGTGATGGCCCCGTTTAGGTTTTCCGTCCATTGGTGGGGTGCGTAGGAACTGAAAAAATTGATACCGGTGGAAAGGACACGTGACTGATGCACAGGGTGTCCCATAACTCGCGATAAAACGCCTCGTAGTGCTGTTCAGCAGTGCATACTAAATATAAAACAGCTAAAATATATATAAAATAAATTTTTCGCAGGCTAGTTTCTTCACACCAAGCACGAAAGGAAGTGGAAACTTGATAACTCTACGGAAAATATTTTTTTAGTTACTATGGAAAACTATTAAAAAATATTTATTAGGTACATAATTACTATTACCTAGACCAGTCTAGTTTTTGACAACACAAATCAACTGTTAAAAAATTAATTTCCACACTACCATGAGGTAGAGCTACGGCGCATTTTTTAAATGTAATATCCCCTATATTTTCGAGAAGAATATAGGCCGTTGTCGTGTAACATTCTGTCTAATATCGACTCTGGTACGTGCACGTTCGTTTTTCGAAAAGGATATAGGCCGTTGTAGTGTAATATTCTGCTTAATGTCGACTTTGGTACGTGCACTTTCATTTTTCGAAAAGGATATAGGCCGTTATAGTGAAATATTCTGTTTCATTTTTACTTTGATACGTGCACTTTTGTTTTTCAAAAAGGATATAGGCCGTTGTAGTGTAATATTCTGTTTAATGTCGACTTTGGTACGTGCACTTTCATTTTT